>JASKUP010000418.1:0-26461 GCA_030448955.1 Trichopoda pennipes
AACTAACAATAAGTTTTAAAATCTTAAATTCTAAAAAAAGTTACATTAGTCCCGACCATGTCGGAACTAACCTTTTGGGTAAAAAAAAAAAAAAATTGACATTTAAAAAAAAAACAAAACAAATGTTTCTAAGATGTGTCATCTGTAGCATTGAGGATTAAAGTTACGGTATCCCCCTTTTTTAATCGGCTATGTCCACTATAATCCAAGATATTGCGAGCAAGGGGATTAGGATGGTATTCGAGCTTCATCAAGTATTTGCCTGCGTATTTGATGATTTCTGTAGTCACCAGCGGTATGTCTAAGTCACAATGTATGTTTGAATTTCTGATGTACCATGGGGCGGAAGTTATCAACCGTAGAATTTTATTTTGCATACGTTGGATTCTATCCACGTTTGAAGCTGAGGCAGTGCCCCAAAGTTGGATTCCATAAGACCATATTGGTTTCAGAATACTCTTGTAAATTAGAAGTTTGCAATCTAGGCCAAGTCTCGAGTTCCTGCCAATGAGCCAGTGTAATTGTGTTAGCTTAAGTTTCATTTGTGTCAGCTTTGAGTCAATATGATGTTTCCATGTAAGGCGACGATCAAGATATATACCAAGATATCTCACATAATTATGGTGAGGAACAATGTGATTATTGATTCGAACGGGTGAACAATTATCTCTTCGCAGGGTGAAAGTCACATGAATGCACTTTTGAACGTTCACTTTAATTCTCCATAATTTTAACCACAACTCCAACTGAGTTATATGTTGCTGAAGATTTATTGAGGCTTGATAGGAGTTTTCGTGCGAACTTAGACACGCTGTATCATCCGCAAACGTAGAAGTGTGGACAGTTTCACTTACAGACATATCGCAGGTATATATTAAATATAAAACTGGTCCAAGAATGCTACCTTGTGGTACACCTGAGGAAATTGGTTTGGATACACTTACGAAGTCTCCTTCAACAACAGCAAATTTTCGTCCAATTATGTAGCTTTTCAGTAGGTTGCTCATATTACAGGGCAAGTGAGCGGTCAGTTTTAGAAATAGACCTTCATGCCAAACTTTGTCAAAAGCCTTTGAAACATCAATAAAAATAGCTGAACAATACTTCTTCTCTTCAAAAGTCCTTCTTATCACCTGAACCAATCTATGGGTTTGCTCAATTGTGCTATGTCTACTTCTAAAACCAAATTGATGGTTTGGGATACACCCACTATCCCTTAGCATTGGAGACAATTTATCCATAAGCAACTTTTCGAAAACCTTTGAAATAGTTGGTAATAGACTTATGGGTCTATATGACTCGGTTTTGGTTAGGTCTTTACCCGGTTTTGGAATCATTTTAACTTTAGAAATCTTCCAGTGGTCAGGATAGTATTCAAGCCGTAAAATGGCAATAAAAATGAATAGCATGATTCTGACTGCAATATTGGGAAGCTCCTTCAACATTTTGTTACTTATGCCGTCCATACCAGGAGCTTTTTTCGGATTTACTTCAGAAATTAGCTTTTGTACCTCACGCAACTTAAACTTTAAGGGTCGAGGAGGTAATCCAACTACGCTTGGCAAACTAACATCATCAGTACATATGTGTGGGGTGAATACATCTTTCAAGTAATCGGCAAATAAGTCACCTTTTTCAGCGTCCCTTCTTGCCCAATCTCCACTGATATTACGTAGGGGTGGCTTGTACTCAACGGGCCTTTTAAGGTTTTTTGTAGCACGCCATAAAGAATAGTTGGAGTTTGGTGTAGCATCGAGGCCCTCCAGATATTTCTCGAAAGATGCAGTTTTTTCATATGCTAGTAAGTCTCTAAGCCGCTTTGTGCATTCTCTAAGTCTCTGCCTCTGCAGGGGCGATCTGTGTTGTTGCCAATCTCTTCTAGCTCTTCGTTTTTCCGCTACGAGACGTTCAATGTCTGCAGAATAGATGTGACCTAAAGTAGTCTGCGGATGTTTAGTTGTTGCAAGCTGTGCTGCTTGTTTAATATTTTCACTAAAAGTTGCAAGGCTACACTCCACATCCTCCTTTGTTTCTAGCAAAATATTCTCCGAACAATGGGTGCTGAGATATTTTTTAAAACTCAACCAGTTGATGCGACTGATCATATTTGTATCAGGAAAAAACAAATGGCTTCTAAGCGGGCTGCAAATAGTAACAATGGTTGGAGAATGATCCGATGATAAATCCATGGAAGATTCTACAGTGACTAAATTTCTTGAAATATTTTTTGTGACAGCAAATTCTATTACATCCGGAATTTTTTGTCTGTCGGTAGGCCAGTATGTAGGCTGACCACTCGAAGCAACATCTAAATCATTATTGCTAATAGCGTTGTACAATGCTCGGCCCCTAGGTGTAATTAAGCGCGAACCCCAGTAATTGTGTTTCGCATTATAATCGCCAGCTGCCAGAAAACATGGTCCAAGACCTTTAAAAAATTTTTTATACTGCTCTTCGGTTATTAAAAACCTGGGAGGAGAGTAGACTGATGATATTACTATATCATTTAAAAGATTTTCAACACAAATAGTTGTGGCTTGCAAATAGTCTTCTTGCATGCTGTCTAAAAAATGGTGTTTCAGTCTAGACTTTATTAAAATTGCTGAGCCGCCGCATGCTCTACCTCTCGGATCCTTTGTATCATAAAATGTGAATCCATTAATTTTAAAAATACCCCTTGTGGTCAAATGCGTTTCAGAGACCAGCATGATGTCAATGTTATTTTCCGTGAGGAAGTATTCGAGTTCGTTTTTATGTTGGCGAATGCCATTTGCATTCCAGAAACATATTTTCAACGAATTCATTTTCTATTTACGATTGCCTGAAGCAAAGTAGTCTGCATTTGCAGCATTTGTTGCATCATGCTAGTCATACTAGTTGTGAAATTGTTTATTGTCTGCACAAGGTTATCAATAGTAGCTGCAAGACGAGTAAAATTGAAGCTTGAGTTAGCGTCTGCATTGGTATTTGCTGATGGAACATTTTTTGGTGGAACAGTGTTGATTTTTACGGCGTCGGCATACGATACATGAGTATTGATTGGTCGGACCATTTGGGGATACGAAGTAGATAAAATATGCTGTTTTTGGGCCGATGTAACTTTAGGTGCCGGTGTTGCACCCTGTCTTATGAAAGGATAAACGGGGCAACCTCTGTAGTTTGCAGTGTGATTACCGATACAATTACTGCATTTTTTAAGGTTTGTTTCCCCTTTAGGTTTATTGCAACTAGCAGTAGCATGCAATTCTCCGCATATAACGCAAACAGATGGAAGTTTGCAGTATGTTTTTGTGTGCCCAAACTCTTGACAGTTGTGACACTGTACGGGCCCTGAACGTTTGCGGGGTTCTTCTACCGTGATTTTTCTATGCAGAAGATATTGCAAATTGTAAATTGGGTGAGTTTCATTTTTCTTTAATTTTATGTCGTTGGGCTCCAATTCTACTCGGAACAGAGGTTGTGGTATTTTCTCCCTATTAATTATGTTTACGACATTTTTAATTTTGAAACCTTGATCAATGAGGGCATCTTTGATTTCGTTTGGTTCAACACTTGGATCTACGCCCTTTACTACAACTTGCAAACCTTTTGCACTTTTAAGCTGATATGTATAAAAGCTTAATTTACTCTTTTCAAGTTCATTAACCACTTTTCGGAAATTCGCCTCTTCGTGAACCTGTATTTTGGTTTCATCAATTTTGCCACGTTTTATTGGCATGACATAAAACGTTTTATCACCAATAGTCGAAATTAATTTCTTAACAAGGGCGTTTGAATTTTTTTCCCTCAAATAGATCGGTGGAGGTTTAGAGGATTTGGTTGTGCAGACAGATTTCTCGTTGTCGTCTTGTAACAAAGAAAATCGATTTTGAGAAATTACTGAGGCGGCGTCACTATTTCTCGATAACTTTCGAACTGATGCGACCTGGGACGATTTGGGACTTCGCCCACGTTTGGTAACCGTTAGGTATCTGTCCATTCCCACTTGGATCTTAGGTTTTTCGATGTCGATAGCAGTTGTAGCAGCTTCGTTAACTGAAGAGCAGGAACCCGACGCGGATGAAGTTGCCGATTTGAGTGGCACTGGAACCGATAATAATTCACTGGTTTGCGGTAGTGAACTTTTACGAACGCGAAAGTGTTGCTTTGCTGTTAGATACAGACTATCATCAATTTTTTTTCGTTGTGTTGTTTTCGCTTACGTCTTCAGCGCTAAGGGTTAAATAAGCATTTCTGCCGTTAGTGCTCACCTGACAGTTTTTTGCTTTTGAGGTACTCATAAGAGTATCTCCCAGCTTTTCTTGCTTATTTTAATGTTTTTGTTTAATAATTTTTTAGTACACAAAAAAAAAATTTTTTTTTTCCCTTTTTTTTGACTGTTTTATTTTAAATTTTACATCTGCTTTGGCCTTTATGGCCGGAAATACCGAAATTTTATGTTAACACAATGTCTTCGCAAAATCTATATCAGCCGCACTCGTCTCAACACAATTGGTCCACTTTCACGAGTAAACACCAGCTTTGGTCGCCCAGAACACACCGCCGTCAGCAAAAAGCACGACGCTGTTTTTTAAGTTCTGCTTTATGTTTATAGTTCTTTATTAATTTATGTTCTTTAAAGAAAATGACTTCAAATTAAATTTTTTCTGTTCAACAAGGAGTTCTGGACAAGGAGTTAGAAAGTCTCCGACTCTCTAGCAAGGTGTAATGATTTGCAGACCTGTACTGGAATCATTAAAGTTGCAACTAGGTGGTTCTGTTGCATAGAATTATGGCTTCGGCTATCTAGGACGCATGTATGACGTTCCAAATTATACAAAGTGGTTTGTCCACCATCCGATTAAGACTTACAGTCAGGCGCTGATGTAAAACAAATCACCTCTGTTCAACATCACACCACTGGTTTTTTTTTATGATCGATTTCTTTTATTGAAACTTTGAATAAATAACTGTTTTCTTTTTTATTTTTCAATTCTTTCGACAAAAAATATTTTCCCTACTCGCGCACACAGAAGTTATACTCATAAACGACGGTACAAGACTGATCTTCTGTTGCTAGCGCTAATTCTTTAATCTTTTCTTCCTTTATTTTAGATATCAGTTTCCTCAGAATCGAATCTAGTTTCGCTGAGTTATCGCTGAATCTTGCATGCATATTGTCATTATTTGTATGCAAATTCTTCATAATCGAATCTAGTTTCGGAGAATTATCATTACATACTTTATTCTTATTAATCTTATCCTTGGCACATAACTTCTTCATGGTCGAAACTGGTTTCGATGAATTATCATTATGTCGAATGTGCACAATATTATCTTCTAAATTATATCTTCTTCTTCTATATTTTCTATTTAATTAAACTGCAGTTTTTTGATATTCTTTATATCATTAATGGAGGTGAAGTTGATCAGACTTCTGAGAATTGCATTTTTCTACATCGCCCCCTTTTACGCGCGAGTTACATATGTATTTCCACAACCGCCCGTCGCACAGTGGGGCCAAATGCATGAAAAGTGGCGATTAATTCATAGAAGTCGTAATTTAAAAAAAAAAATATTTTTTATTAATGGATATTTATAAATACATAAAAAACCAACATTAAAAAAAAAACAGAGTGAAAAAACACATTTTTTAACCCTTTATGGGCCATTTTGTGTTCTGTAAAAAATCCTCTTGTTTCTCATTCTTTGCTGTATCTTTGGAACGGTGCGCTTCAAATTATTCAATTAAATTGCAAATTAAAGCATACTAAATGTACTTTAAGAAAAATAAGTAATATTTTTAAAAGTAATAAGGAATAAATATTTTATATGTATTTTTATTAGAAAATTTTTAAATTAAAATCATACCTTTTTTCTCGAAATTTTAAAATTTTGCTCAAAAATGCAACATTTGAAAATCTAATTGTTTTTTTATTGATAAATAACCATAAACACACTATTTAAAAAAAATTTAATTAAATTCGGTTATTCTATTTTTTTTTTTTTTTTTGAAAACAACAATTTTTTATTATAATCATTATTACCTTCAATGTTAGTATTTACTTCACATTCAATTTCATAATCATAAATTAATTCGTTACAATAATCTTAATCTTCATCTCCATCTTCATCATTGCTATTCTGATTGCTGGGAAGTACTAGCAACTCCAATGCAGATTTTGGCATTAGCTCTTTTTTCTTTTTAGAACTATTGTTCATGCTTGTTATAAACGGATCTGAACTTATGAGAAATCTATTAAAGATATCTTCCATTGTTTTTTCTCGACTGCATTTACGGGCAAAATTCTCCCTATAACTTTTAAAATCTTTATTTCTGGCTTCCTGAGACTCTTCGGTTAGCTGACCAATTGGCAATGGCGATAATGATATAATTTCAGGCCCATGAATAAAATATTTGTGAAGAGTAGGAGGCATATAGTACCATGGATATTTTTTCACAAATAGCCTGGCAGTGTTATTAGCGAAGTTTGTAAATTTTTCAATGTTGACCTCAATACCACTAGAAACTACAATTAATATTGTGTGCATATTTTTGATCAACTCTAAATCAATATTAGTAATTTTAGCAGATACTTCTGCATTCTTAAAAAAACGTCTTGCAGTATTCCCATCATTAGAGTTACCAAAACCAGGTTTTGATTGATCAATGATCAATCCCGTTCTCTTTTTAAATTCGCGTTTAATACGACTTTTAGTTTCAGCAATAATTTTTTTTTCTTCGTCACTTCTTGCCTGCCATTTTTGAATTGGAAGTTTATATGCCAAGTGAATAAGACATTCAAAAAATCTTATCCAGCCATGTAGGACAGACAAACCGAACTGCATGAAGTCTACGTTGTAATCTCTAGAAATCATTTGTTCAATATTGTTGAACTCCTTGTTGGTAGCGCCACATATGTAGCACTTTTGTGTCTGTAATCGCGTTACACACTTTACCGTCAATCATAAGCAGAATTAGTTTGTGGTTCACTTTTATATTTCCTTCTCCAACTGATATCACTGTATCGATAAGAGCATTTTTTCTGTCTCCACTCTTTCTCTTTCTGTTTTAATACTGTTGACCGTTTCTTTCATAAATTAAATTTTTAATGGCCTGCAAAACCTAGTTGAAGACGGTCGAGGATTATGCCAAATGATTTTGTTTTTACAAACTAATTTTAATGACGTAATAAATACAGAAGAATCAGATGCATTACTGTCATTAAAGGCTTGTTAGTAAGAACTATGCCCTGAACTTCCGTCAAAGCCCCACTTAGTGTATAAAGTAATTTTTTCGATTTCTTCGTTGTCTAACGAATTTAAATCTGCATTTTTAACCGACAAAGGCGTTCAGTGGTATGATCCAATATTCCTTGTAGGCTAACTTGCGCTGATGTTTCAGAAATTTTCATTTGTTCTCCCTTTGGGTAACATTTTTTCTTAGCTCTTTGGACCAATTTATATGATGGAGATTTCTCAGGTGCAACCTTTCTAATAATATTATATTGGTGGCGACTTAGCTTCGCTTCTACCAAAACGGACAGAGCTTCATCCGGAGTTAACTGCTGTGGTGGTACCTGTTCCATACTTTTTCGGTATTTTTTGGCTTTTGTTGGAGATGATATTATTTCCTTAACAATTTTCGACTCATCTATTTTTCCAGCAGCTCTCAAGCTCATTTGTGTGGCGTAAGCCAAAACAGGCAAAGAAATTTGATATCTTATGTCTTTACATTTCTTAACTTTTGTTTTTTCTTTGCAGTCTTCAAATGAGAGATCATTGCGACCTCTTTTTTGTTGTGGTTCTGGTGGTGGACTGAATGAGATTGAGGCATCCAGCCAATTCTTATTATTTTTTACAAAAATTTCATTCTTTCTATGACATTTCTGCCACCGAATCTCATAGCTAGAGCAAAAATTATGAAACCTTGTCATAAAATCTACCATATCCGAAGGGTCGACACGTTTTATTACTTCCCATCTGAAAAATTTAAATTTATCCTGAAGTGATTTAGGTTCTGCACTCCTCATACAATTATGCAACTCATGACGAGGAATGAAAATTGTTTTAGGACATGTTCCTAAAATTAATAAGATTTCTATTCGTTTAAAATTTGCAAAAAGTAATTCCTTTAAACCTGTACCGAATAATTTACACTTTCACAACACTTTAAATATGTAACATCACATCACAAAACATTGACAGCTAAAACAATAAATAAACGTGTCAGTACCGAATCAATAATACCCTACGGATGGATAGAAATTCTTAAAAATGTATTATCGTTATATTAGTAGGTTGATATCACCAGCTTAAAACAAAATTAAAATTTTACTCGTATGATGCATGTATATGACCAACAGTTATTATGTAGGACTCAAATAAATGACAATAATAAATAGGGATGGGAGCTTGACCTCCTTCAATTTTTCAAAATAGTGCACTTGTGCCATATACAATTTTCTAATAATTTAAAATTAACAAATGTTTAAGTAAAATTCATTGAAATATCATAAAGACATAAAAAATAATTTAATTAGTTTTAAATAATTTATTCATCGGAATCATTTTCAATCTAAGTAATTTTATTATTTGTGCTTGATTCCTTTAAATAAATATTTCATGATATTCTCACGAAATATTTATTACAAAAATTTTTATTAAAAAATAAACATTTTATGATATTCTCATAAAACATTTATTTCAATAAAAATAAAAAATATTTGAAATGTATTACTGCGGGGGAGAGCATATCCATATTGCAATTTCACTTTCGCTCACAAAGCTCATCAGTGAATTTTACCCCAATATTGTATAGAAAAACCTAAAAGTCTTATATCTAAAGCCAAACCGATTCCATGAGAATTTTTCCATAAAATCAACATAGCATAGACAGCAAGACTCAAAAACACTTCTATACAAACACAGCAAAACATTTCAAAACAACAAAAAACATTGTTTATTTTCAATCATTTCTACATAAGGGTTGCCATTGGAAACCATTCATATGTAATTTGAAAATTCAGAAAATAAAAAATATTTGTAAAAAATTTTACAAAAATTTCTAAGAAAGCAACGGGCACATGCAATGGAAATAAATAATTTATTCATCGGAATCATTTTCAATCTAAGTAATTTTATTATTTGTGCTTGATTCCTTTAAATAAATATTTCATGATATTCTCACGAAATATTTATTACAAAAATTTTTATTAAAAAATAAACATTTTATGATATTCTCATAAAACATTTATTTCAATAAAAATAAAAAATATTTGAAATGTATTACTGCGGGGGAGAGCATATCCATATTGCAATTTCACTTTCGCTCACAAAGCTCATCAGTGAATTTTACCCCAATATTGTATAGAAAAACCTAAAAGTCTTATATCTAAAGCCAAACCGATTCCATGAGAATTTTTCCATAAAATCAACATAGCATAGACAGCAAGACTCAAAAACACTTCTATACAAACACAGCAAAACATTTCAAAACAACAAAAAACATTGTTTATTTTCAATCATTTCTACATAAGGGTTGCCATTGGAAACCATTCATATGTAATTTGAAAATTCAGAAAATAAAAAATATTTGTAAAAAATTTTACAAAAATTTCTAAGAAAGCAACGGGCACATGCAATGGAAATAAATAATTTATTCATCGGAATCATTTTCAATCTAAGTAATTTTATTATTTGTGCTTGATTCCTTTAAATAAATATTTCATGATATTCTCACGAAATATTTATTACAAAAATTTTTATTAAAAAATAAACATTTTATGATATTCTCATAAAACATTTATTTCAATAAAAATAAAAAATATTTGAAATGTATTACTGCGGGGGAGAGCATATCCATATTGCAATTTCACTTTCGCTCACAAAGCTCATCAGTGAATTTTACCCCAATATTGTATAGAAAAACCTAAAAGTCTTATATCTAAAGCCAAACCGATTCCATGAGAATTTTTCCATAAAATCAACATAGCATAGACAGCAAGACTCAAAAACACTTCTATACAAACACAGCAAAACATTTCAAATGGCAACCCTTATGTAGAAATGATTGAAAATAAACAATGTTTTTTGTTGTTTTGAAATGTTTTGCTGTGTTTGTATAGAAGTGTTTTTGAGTCTTGCTGTCTATGCTATGTTGATTTTATGGAAAAATTCTCATGGAATCGGTTTGGCTTTAGATATAAGACTTTTAGGTTTTTCTATACAATATTGGGGTAAAATTCACTGATGAGCTTTGTGAGCGAAAGTGAAATTGCAATATGGATATGCTCTCCCCCGCAGTAATACATTTCAAATATTTTTTATTTTTATTGAAATAAATGTTTTATGAGAATATCATAAAATGTTTATTTTTTAATAAAAATTTTTGTAATAAATATTTCGTGAGAATATCATGAAATATTTATTTAAAGGAATCAAGCACAAATAATAAAATTACTTAGATTGAAAATGATTCCGATGAATAAATTATTTATTTCCATTGCATGTGCCCGTTGCTTTCTTAGAAATTTTTGTAAAATTTTTTACAAATATTTTTTATTTTCTGAATTTTCAAATTACATATGAATGGTTTCCAATGGCAACCCTTATGTAGAAATGATTGAAAATAAACAATGTTTTTTGTTGTTTTGAAATGTTTTGCTGTGTTTGTATAGAAGTGTTTTTGAGTCTTGCTGTCTATGCTATGTTGATTTTATGGAAAAATTCTCATGGAATCGGTTTGGCTTTAGATATAAGACTTTTAGGTTTTTCTATACAATATTGGGGTAAAATTCACTGATGAGCTTTGTGAGCGAAAGTGAAATTGCAATATGGATATGCTCTCCCCCGCAGTAATACATTTCAAATATTTTTTATTTTTATTGAAATAAATGTTTTATGAGAATATCATAAAATGTTTATTTTTTAATAAAAATTTTTGTAATAAATATTTCGTGAGAATATCATGAAATATTTATTTAAAGGAATCAAGCACAAATAATAAAATTACTTAGATTGAAAATGATTCCGATGAATAAATTATTTATTTCCATTGCATGTGCCCGTTGCTTTCTTAGAAATTTTTGTAAAATTTTTTACAAATATTTTTTATTTTCTGAATTTTCAAATTACATATGAATGGTTTCCAATGGCAACCCTTATGTAGAAATGATTGAAAATAAACAATGTTTTTTGTTGTTTTGAAATGTTTTGCTGTGTTTGTATAGAAGTGTTTTTGAGTCTTGCTGTCTATGCTATGTTGATTTTATGGAAAAATTCTCATGGAATCGGTTTGGCTTTAGATATAAGACTTTTAGGTTTTTCTATACAATATTGGGGTAAAATTCACTGATGAGCTTTGTGAGCGAAAGTGAAATTGCAATATGGATATGCTCTCCCCCGCAGTAATACATTTCAAATATTTTTTATTTTTATTGAAATAAATGTTTTATGAGAATATCATAAAATGTTTATTTTTTAATAAAAATTTTTGTAATAAATATTTCGTGAGAATATCATGAAATATTTATTTAAAGGAATCAAGCACAAATAATAAAATTACTTAGATTGAAAATGATTCCGATGAATAAATTATTTATTTCCATTGCATGTGCCCGTTGCTTTCTTAGAAATTTTTGTAAAATTTTTTACAAATATTTTTTATTTTCTGAATTTTCAAATTACATATGAATGGTTTCCAATGGCAACCCTTATGTAGAAATGATTGAAAATAAACAATGTTTTTTGTTGTTTTGAAATGTTTTGCTGTGTTTGTATAGAAGTGTTTTTGAGTCTTGCTGTCTATGCTATGTTGATTTTATGGAAAAATTCTCATGGAATCGGTTTGGCTTTAGATATAAGACTTTTAGGTTTTTCTATACAATATTGGGGTAAAATTCACTGATGAGCTTTGTGAGCGAAAGTGAAATTGCAATATGGATATGCTCTCCCCCGCAGTAATACATTTCAAATATTTTTTATTTTTATTGAAATAAATGTTTTATGAGAATATCATAAAATGTTTATTTTTTAATAAAAATTTTTGTAATAAATATTTCGTGAGAATATCATGAAATATTTATTTAAAGGAATCAAGCACAAATAATAAAATTACTTAGATTGAAAATGATTCCGATGAATAAATTATTTATTTCCATTGCATGTGCCCGTTGCTTTCTTAGAAATTTTTGTAAAATTTTTTACAAATATTTTTTATTTTCTGAATTTTCAAATTACATATGAATGGTTTCCAATGGCAACCCTTATGTAGAAATGATTGAAAATAAACAATGTTTTTTGTTGTTTTGAAATGTTTTGCTGTGTTTGTATAGAAGTGTTTTTGAGTCTTGCTGTCTATGCTATGTTGATTTTATGGAAAAATTCTCATGGAATCGGTTTGGCTTTAGATATAAGACTTTTAGGTTTTTCTATACAATATTGGGGTAAAATTCACTGATGAGCTTTGTGAGCGAAAGTGAAATTGCAATATGGATATGCTCTCCCCCGCAGTAATACATTTCAAATATTTTTTATTTTTATTGAAATAAATGTTTTATGAGAATATCATAAAATGTTTATTTTTTAATAAAAATTTTTGTAATAAATATTTCGTGAGAATATCATGAAATATTTATTTAAAGGAATCAAGCACAAATAATAAAATTACTTTAATTAGTTTTATTCATAGTAAATAAACCCAACATACGCAATCACGTGAGCATGCGTGAATTAAAGTTACTCACGCCCCCATCTCTAATTAACAACACTTTTTTTAGCTACAATAACAACTACTATAACCAAAATAATGACAAAACAAAGTAAAAACAACTTGTGGATTTTTAGCATCTTGAGTTATTTCACAAAAACAACGATAACTCAAAAGTCGCCAAAAATCGCAAAAAAATATTT
Organism: Trichopoda pennipes; assembly: GCA_030448955.1. Lineage (NCBI taxonomy): Eukaryota > Metazoa > Arthropoda > Insecta > Diptera > Tachinidae > Trichopoda > Trichopoda pennipes. Next base: position 12,892 of record JASKUP010000418.1, read on the forward strand.
TGGGGTTTATTAGTTGAGATCTGATATTATAACACTATATAGACGATTTTACGCAAGCTCACGAACAAAGTTGTTGAAACTCCATATATAAATCAAAAATAGCCCATTTTTGGGCTAATTTTATTTTATTAACATTTAATATTTTTAAAACATTTATTTAAACAAAAAAACATGTACTATATAGTAAACTACCTGAAGTTGACGGTTCCATTATAAAAATTTAACTTTTAGAAGTATTAATAGAAAAAATTATCAATTGAAATATCAAAATTTTAACTTTTTTTCAATATGCACAAAAAAAATAACAATTATTCAACTATAAGTGCTCACTTCAACTAAAGCAAACAACTTAAAAGTATAATTTTTGCAATTAGTGATGCAGAATTTTATCCACTTTCACCCGGTACCAAACACGATCATGAATTTTAAAGTTCATATTTTGAATTAATCGCCACTTTTCATTCATTTGGCCCCTCTTTGCGTCGTAGACATCAACTCAATTATCGCCAAATACAAAGAGCAAACTCATAATTAAGTTTAATGACATTTTGCTTACTTTGTTTTATATGGTTTGTTTTATAAACACAATTGTCGCCACACACAAAGTAGCAAACTCATATAACTAAGTTTAATGACATTTTGCTTACTTTGTTTTATGTAAACTTCAATTGCCCAATTTCCTTGAAACTTGATTCTTTCATTTGACCACAACAGTTTTTTTATTCAAATCAATGACCAAGCAGAATCGATAGAACGAAATACTGCAATCGATTTTGCTTGCTCAACATATTGTCAAATAGAAATAAGTTTTATATTAAGAAATTAGTATATAAGAAAAGAAATTTAAAAATAAAGAAGTTTTAGTTTGACAAACTCTAAAGAGAACATTCATTTAAAACGAAACTGGCGCAGTCGGTAGTCGAAAAAAAAAATCCAAAAGATATTTTGAAGAATATCCCTTTTGGTTGGATATTCTAAAGAATATCCCTTTTTGAAAAAAAGCATTTGTGAAGATATTCTAAAGAATATCCTTTTTGAAAAAAAAACATGTGTGAAGATATTCTAAAGAATATCCCTTTTTGAAAAAAAAACATTTGTGAAGATATTCTAAAGAATATCCCTTTTTGAAAAAAAAACATTTGTGAAGATATTCTAAAGAATATCCTCTTTGAAAAAAAAAACTTTGTGAAGATATTCTAAAGAATATCCTTTTTGACAAAAAAAAAACATTTGTGAAGATATTCTAAAGAATATCCTTTTTTGAAAAAAAAACATTTGTGAAGATATTCTAAAGAATATCCTTTTTGAAAAAAAAAAACTTTGTGAAGATATTCTAAAGAATATCCTTTTTGAAAAAAAAAATTTGTGAAGATATTCTAAAGAATATCCCTTTTTGAAAAATAAAATTTGTGAAGCTATTCAAAAGAATATCCTTTTTGAAAAAAAAAAATTGTAAAGATATTCTCAAAAATATCCTTAATTTAAAAAAAAAAAACTTTGTGAAAATACTCTTTTAAACAATATTGTGAGCCGCAGTGAAAAGTGCACAAACTCTGAAAAAAAGTAAACCTATATGAAAAGAAAAGAACAGTTCGACTCGAACTGAGGAATAAAAATGGAACAAGACCTGAAGCAAAGGATTTCTGAGTTGGAAGCAGTGTTGCGCCAACAAGAGCAAACAATTGGACTACAGAGCTTGCAACTTCAGCAACTACAACATGAACAACAACTACAGCTTCAACAACTACATCTACACCAGGAACAACAACAAAAATCTCAACATGAACCGCATCAACAAAATAATCTGCATGATAAGTTCGGATTTAATATGACGGCCAAGGACATCATTGAACAGTTCCGACGACTAAAGCCTCTTGACGAAAAACATAATCCAAGAGCATTCATAAATGCAGTTGAGGAAAATCTCACTCTCTGTAGGAACAATGAAAATCTCGCTCAATTTTGCATCAGGATCGGTGCGAACGAAAAGATTCTGGGCAATGCTGGACGAAGAGTGAGGGAGTTAAAAAACAACGCTTCCTGGGAAGAAATTAAAAACAGGATGTTACAGGAATTCAGACCAAAAAGAACATATGCGGAAATTTTCAATTATTGTCGTATGGTAAAAGTAAGTGAATTATTTAATATATTTGAAAAATGTAAATATGAAATAAACGATATATATTTAAGAGATCAATTTAAGCCTAGTATATATAAACCAGAAAATGTCGACAGAGATCTAGTGGATATACTGTTGGAAAAAATAGACGGACCTATACGAGCACATATAGAAGAACATGAAACTTTGACTGACATAATTTCTAAATACACAAAACTTAAATTATTAGACGACACAAGAGCTATCGCTTATAACCATAGAAGTAATTTAAAATATAAACAAAAACCAAATACCAATTGGCAAAGGCCAACATCAAACAAAAATCCTCAACACTCAAATACTAATGGGAAAAATTTTGATTCAAATTATAGTGTTCAATATAAGCCAAATAATAATTTTGGAAGGGGTAATTTTCAGCAACAAAATTTCAATTATAAAAACTATACACAGGGCATAAATAACAATAGAAATTCAATACAGCAATCAATTTCTAATAATCAGACCAAATCAAATCAAACTAGAAATTCTCCTAATAATAGGCAAGAACGACAAACAAATTATAACAGCCAAGAACCAGAACCGATGGATATCGGAAATTTAAAAGAAGAGGAAGATGTAAATTTTTCTGCAATGCCTCCTTTACAAGATTACCCATAGTGGTTATAACAATTGGTGTTCACAGAATTAGATGTCTCATAGATACTGGATCCGAAACGAGCATAATCAGAACAAATGCCCTTGGGAATTCATATCCCTCTAAAAAAATAGTTAGACCAACCTGGTACAGAACAATAAACGGAATTAACCAAGTGACACATAAGATTTTTACCCCATACCTAAAGAATTCAATATTTCAGGTAACTTCTCCTGGAAGGTCATTGATTTCGATAGCAAAAATTATTCGGCCATGATTGGGCAAAATTTGCTCATCCCTCTTAAAGCTAAGATTGATGTTGAGAACGGATTTGTTGCTATTTTAGGCAACAAAATACCATTTGAGTATTACAACCCATACTGTGGTCAGGAAATTTGTTCACTTGAACATAGCGACATGAGAAATTTGGATATGGGACATTTGAGTTCGGAGGAGCACCAACTGCTTACAAAATTATTACACAATTACGGCGAATTATTTTATAAAGAAGGGGATCGGCTTTCTGCCACTCACGAAATTAAACACGAAATAAAAACAACAACAGACCAACCAATATACTCAAAGATTTATAGATATCCACAAATACATGAAAAGGAAATTCGAAAACAGATAAGCGATATGTTGGAGCAAAATATAATTAAGGAAAGCAATTCACCCTACAATAGTCCTTTATGGGTGGAGCCAAAAAAGATCGACAATTCGGGCATTCAAAAGTGGCGAATTGTAATCGATTATAGGAGATTAAATGAAAATACAATAAATGATAAGTTTCCAGTTCCTAATATAGATGGAATTTTAGACAAGTTGGGAAAAGCCCAATACTTCTCCTCTATTGACCTTGCTAAAGGTTTCCATCAAATCTTGATGAATGAAAATGACAGGGAAAAAACTGCATTCTCCACACCTTTTGGACATTATAAGTTCATAGGAATGCCATTTGGACTTAAAAATGCTCCATCTACTTTCCAGCGTCTTATGAATTCTGTCCTCCGTCAATATATAAACAAAATCTGTGTCGTATATTTAGATTACATATTAATATTTAGTACGTCATTATCTGAACATATGGAGAGTATTAAAAAAATATTCCAGGCACTAAAAAAGGCAGGACTTAAAATTCAAATTGATAAATGTAGTTTCCTGAAAAAGGAAACTGAATTTTTGGGCCACATCCTTACACCTCAGGGTATAAAACCAAATCCAAAGAAAGTCGAAGTTATTCAAAAATTAAACCTCCCGACGACACAAAAACAAATTAGGTCATTCTTGGGAATTACAGGATTTTATAGAAAATTCATAAAAGATTATTCTAAAATAGCCTACCCTATGGTAAAATACTTAAAGAAAAACACTAAAGTTAACATAAGAGACCCAAATTATATTGGTGCTTTTGAAAAACTAAAAGATATTATAACAAATCCTCCTATTCTGAGGTACCCTAACTTTAACAAACGCTTTCAACTTATTACTGATGCCAGCAATTTCGCAATTGGAGCCGTCTTAACACAAGATGGTCACCCAGTAGCATATGCTTCGCGAACATTGAATAAACACGAAACCAACTACGCAGCAATTGAAAAAGAATTGTTAGCAGTGGTTTGGGGAGTAAAATATTTTAGACCATATATATATGGGAGAGAATTTGATTTGAAATCTGATCATCAGCCACTGAAGTGGTTACAAGCCAAGAACTCCGGAAGGGATATCAATCCCAGACTGCAAAGATGGCTAATACAGTTAGGAGAATATGATGTGAAAATAGAATATATCCCCGGGAAGGAAAATAAAATAGCTGATTTCCTTAGCAGAATTGATTATGAAAAACGCGATTCCGAAAATTTGGGATTCACCATAGACGAGACTCTAAAGATCAAGAAGGTAAATGTAGGGGAACACCAAGAACAATCAGAAACCTCTCTTGCGGTTCACCCTGACCATTATCAAGAAGAAAATTTAATAGAAACTCTAAGTACTAGTAATCGCAATCAATCAGAAAACGATGAAACTGTACACTCACAAGCAGAAAACTTCAATGACCAAATTCCGATCCTTGATACAATTGTAAATCGATTTAGATACCAATTAATTTTGACAGAAACTAAAGAGGCTGAAATAACAACCAATTCCATAAATTACAACAAATTTTAGTGCATTCACATTCAAGCTTTAACAGAATTACTTTTGTGAAATGTAGCTATTTCGCTAGGGATATTGAAAACGAAAACGAACTAAGGAAACAGATATCGCTCTTTCACAAACACGAAGTAGGGCATGCAGGAACTATCCCGACTTATGAGGGGATAAAACGTAAAATCTACCATCCGAAACTTAAAATAAAAGTACACGAAATTATCAACAATTGCGAAATATGTTCCGGAGGAAAATATGACCGCAAACCAATTAAACCAAAATTTTATTCCACAGAAATGCCCACTACAGTTAACGAAATCATTCACGTTGACACATATGTAAATAGCAAACATTCATTCATAATTTTCATTGACAGATAGAAATAACCAAACGATTATCAACAAAATAAATGAATTTTTGGCAATAAAAGGACCAATAAAAAATTTGTTTTTGATAACGAATTTAACTCAAGAAACGTAAGGGATTTCTTAACTCAAGAGGGAATCGAATTTCACGCTACCAAACCAAATAGTCATACTGGTAATTCTGATATCGAACGTCTTAACAATACTTTATCTGAAAAAATTAGAACACTTAACCAAGAAGAAAAATTACCAATAATTACACAAATGACAAAAGCCATAAAATTTTACAATAACACGGTACACAGCACAATCAAATGTACTCCATTTGACGTTGTGAATCGTACGATAAATCATGAACTTATCAGAAGTAGACAAAAAAAAATATACTATCGAAAAACTAAACCGCAATAGGGAATCTTACATAGATAGAAGGAAAACCGGATTTATAAAAAATTACAAAAGTGTAAGACATAAGGAAGAGCCAAAGTTTATTAAGCGCAATTTAGATAATGCACACAACAAATATAAAAAGACCTTACCAATTTTCAGATTCAATAAATACTACATCTTACGATTCTAACTCTCTAATGACTTAACAATAATATGTATATCTTTAAACTCAAAATTACAGATAATCCTATGCATATTAATATTTCCAACGACTTCAATGCAAGTCAAAGCCAATTTTACGATACACTCTATAACTGAAACCAACGGCTACATAGAAATTAACAACGAAAACAACAGCATCCCAATAGTGTCTGATTTGATAGATGTAAAAGAAATAACAAACATAATTTTACTAATGAAAGAAAATTAAACAATTTTAATAAAAATGAAATAGTATTTATAAATAACGAGATAGACATACTATTGAGTAAAATAAAGACAATAACACCAAATAATAGACAGAAAAGAGGATTAATAAATTTAGTAGGACATGCATATAAATATCTCTTTGGTACGATGGACAGTACCGACCAAGAAGATATAACTAATCATTTTAATACAGTTGACACCAATATTCATAATAGCATAACAAACTTAAATCAACAAATAAAAATCAACGATCATTTCAACAAAACAATACAGTTAATAAGGGATACTCTAACACAGAACCAGGAAAACGTAATGTACAATATGCAAGGACTCACAAAAACTGTTAGGGACGTATTAACCAGAAATTTATATCTTGAAAAATTATTCATGTTAGCTGCTGTCAAAAATAACATAGAACACTTACAAAACTACATCACAACAGCTAGGAATGGATTAACTGATGCTAGTATCTTAACGAAACAAGAAATAGATGACTATGATATAAATATAAAAAGATTAAATATTTAAGAACAGCAATTCTTGAAAAAAATAACGAATTAATTTTTATAATCAAAGTACCCAAAACCTTTGAAACTATACAAGTAATAACTATAATGCCTATACCATATTCTAATAAAGAAATCAAAGAAGAAATTGAAAATGTTTTTCATTATGATAATAAAATTTACACATACAAAGAAAGTAGTTATATAAATGAATGTAATGTATCAAAACATTGTACGATATATAAAACATGTAAATTAGTAACAAATGAGAATAAAGAATTCCTTAATGTTAATGATAATACTATTATAGTAAAAAATGCAAGAAATGTTATACTAACAAGTAGTTATAATAACACAAATAAAGTTAATACACTACAATAATTGTTCATTAAAACTAGCAAACCAAACATTTTCAAATAAGAATAAAATGTATTTAGACAGAATAATTGTTCCAAAATTCACAAATGTTACATTTAACGCCACACTCTCAATGGAAGAGGTAAAACTAACAACAATACAGAACTTAAAGGAAATAGAAGAAATAAAATATAATAACAAAATTATGATTTACAGTATACCACCAATTGTAATAGCAGTAATAGTAATAACTTGCATTGTAATATTGTACGATAAGTGTAAAAAGTCAAATGGAAGAATTCAGGAGAATCCTTTATCTAAGGGGGGAGGAGTTACATATGTACTTCCACAACCACCCCTCGTAGACATAAACTCAATTATCGCCAAATACAAAGAGCAAACTCATAATTAAATTTAATGACATTTTGCTTACTTTGTTTTATTTGGTTTGTTTTAGAAACACAATTGTCGCCAAACACAAAGTAGCAAACGCATATAACTAAGTTTAATGACATTTTGCTTACTTTGTTTAATGTAAACTTCAATTTCCCAATTTCCTTGAAACTTGATTTTTTCATTTGACCACAACAGTTTTTTTATTCAAATCAATGACCAAGCAGAATCGATAGAACGAAATACTGCAATCGATTTTGCTTGCTCAACATATTGTCAAATAGAAATAAGTTTTTATATTAAAAAATTAGTATATAAGAAAAAGAAATTTAAAAATAAAGAAGTTTTAGTTTGACAAACTCTAAAGAGAACATTCATTTAAAACGAAACTCGCGTATTATATTTTTCCTTATTTCTCTCATCTTCATTATATTCTTCTGTTTTTATATGTCTCATTATTTGTATTCTCATTATTATTATTTTTCATTGCCCTTGTTGTTAACAATATTTTACCTGTAAAAATTTGTAACTGTTAATTTCTTATCTTCTAGGTGACATATTTTTTGTGTATTTCCTAAATACATATGTTTATAAACTCTGTTTTCGCATATTCTCATCAATTTGCAATTCATTGTGTTTAAAACTTTAATGTGCGTCATTCCGTATTTTGATGATATCGAATTACTAAAAAAATTTTTTTTTGTTTTAATTCATTATTAAATATGACGCAATCTTCTTGAAGTTGTATTTTTTTTTGCATTAATGATTATGATTATTTGTGAATTGTTTGCATTAAAAATGTTATTGTATTATTAAATTCTGTTTTAAAGAAAATTTAAGCTAAATATAATTAAAAAAACGTATTTGTTAAAATAATAACATTTAATGTGGATATTTTTATATAATAATAAATACTACACAACATATGTATTCTAGTATACTTTAGTTTATTTTATGGTACTTTAGTGCATTTTATCGTATTTTAGTGTATTTTAGTGTATTTTAGTGTACTTTAGTGTATTTCAGAGTACTTTAGTATAGGTTCGTGTATTTTAGTGTCCTTTAGTGTATTTTAGTATATTTTAGTGTACCAAAGTGTACTTTAGGGTATTTTAGAGTATTATAGTGTATTTTAGTGTACTTTAGTGTATTTTAAAGTACTTAAGAGTATTTTAGTGCATTTTAGTGTACTTTAGTTTATTTTAGTATATTTTGGTGTACTTTAGTGTATTTTAGTTTGCTCTAGCGTATTTTAGTGTACCTAGGTGCACTATAGTATAGTTTAGTATATTTCAGTGTATATTAGTTTACTTTAGTGTACTTTATTGTATTTTAGTGTACTTTTGTGTACTTTAGTGTATTTATGTGTACTCTAGGGTATTTTAATTTACTTTAGCATAATGTAGGGTATCTTAATGCATTTTAGTGTATTTAATTGTATTTTAGTGTAATTTGGTGTACTTCAGTATATTTTAGAGTATTTTAGTATATTTTACTGTATTTTACAGTACTTTAGTGGATTTGAGGGTAGTTTAGTTTATTTTAGTGTATTTTAGTATATTTTATAGTGTTAAAACAAAGAAATTTTAGAATACTTAAGTATAGTTTCGTGTATTTTAATTTCCTTTAGTGTAGTTTAGTATATTTTAGTGTACCTAAGTGTACTTAAGTGTATTTTGGTGTATTTTAATGTATTTTAGTGTATTTTAGTGTACTTTAGTGTATTTTAGTGTACTTTAGTGTATTTTAATGTATTCTACTATACGTTAGTGTATTTTAGAGTACTTTACTATATTTTAGTGCATTTTAGTATATCTTAGTGTACTTTAGTGTATTTCAGTGTATTTTAGGGTACACTAGTATTTTAGTGTACTTTAGTGTATATTCGTGTACCTTAGTGTATTATAGTGTACTTTAGTGTATTTTAATGTATTCTACTATACTTTAGTGTATTTAAGAGTACTTTACTATATTATAGTGCATTTTAGTATATCTTAGTGTATTTTAGTGTATATCAGTGTATTTTAGTGTGTTTTAGTATATATTAGTGTACTTTAGTGTATTGTAGTGTACTTTATTGTATTTTGGTGGATATTATTGAATTTAAAAGTATTTGAGTGTACTGTATTTTAGTGCAGTTTAGTGTACTTTAGTGTATTTTAATGTATTCTACTATACTTTAGTGTATTTTAGAGTACTTTACTATATTTTAGTGCATTTTAGTATATCTTAGTGTACTTTAGTGTATTTCAGTGTATTTTAGGGTACTTTAGTGTATTTTAGTGTACTTTAGTATATATTAGTGTACTTTAGTGTATTCTAGTGTACTTTATTGTATTTTAGTATACTATATTGTATTTTATAATATTTTACTGTACTTTAGTGTATTTTAGTGTACTTTATTGTATTTTGGTGGATATTAGTGTATTTAAGAGTATTTTGGTGTTCTTTACTGTATTTTGGTGTATTTTAGTCTACTTTAGTGTACCTTAGTGTATTTTAGTGTACTTTAGTGTATTTTAATGTATTCTACTGTACTTTAGGGTATTTTAGAGTACTTTACTATATTATAGTGCATTTTAGTATACCTTAGTGTATTTTAGTGTATTTCAGTGTATTTTAGTGTACTTTAGAGTATTTTCGGGTACTTTAGTGTATTTTAGTGTATTTTAGTTAACTTTATTCTATTTTGGTATACTTTATTGTATTTTAGAATATGTTACTGCATTTTAGTGTATTTCAGTGTTCTTCATTGTATTTTGGTGGATATTATTGAATTTAAAAGTATTTGAGTGTACTTTACTGTATTTTAGTGCAGTTTAGTGTACCTTAGTGTATTTTGGTGGATATTAGTGTATTTTGGTGTACTTTACTATACTTTAGTTTATTATAGTTTATTTTAGTGTACTTAAGCGTATTTTAGTGTACTTTAGTGTATTTTAGAGTACTTTAGTGTATTTTAGTATTCTTTAGCATACTTTAGTGTATTTTAGTGTACTTTAGTGTATTTTAGTGCACTTTAACGTATATTATTGTACTTTAGTGTATTTTAGAATACTTTAGTGTATTTAAGTGTATATTAGTGTTCTTTAGTGTATTTCAGTTTACTTTAGCAGAATTTAGAGTATTTTAGTGGATTTTAGTGTATTTAAGTGTATTTTAGTATAATATTAGAATATAATAATAATATAAAATATAATAGAATATTTTAGTGTATTTTATTGTACCTTAGAATATTTAATGTACTTTGGTGTATTTTAGTGTACCTTAGTCTATTTTAGGGTACTTGAATATATTTTGGTGTATTTTAGTGTACTTTAGTGTATTTTAGAGTACTTTAGTGTATTTTAGCTTATTTTAGTGTATTTTAGTATATATTATTGAATTTTAATGTACTTTAGTGTATTTTAGTGAATTTTAGTGTACTTTTGTGTACTTTAGTGTATTTTAGTGTATTTAGGTATACTTTAGTGTATTTTAGTTAACTTTAGCATAATTTAGGGTATTTTAGTGATTTTTGTGTATCTAAGTGTATTTTAGTGTACTTTGGTGTACTTTAGTATATTTTAATGTGTTTTATTGTACTTCGTGTATTTTAATTCACTTTATCGTGTTTTGTTTAGTATAGTTTCATGTATTTTAGTGTCCATTAGTGTATTTCAGTATTTTTTAGTGTACCCAAGTGTACTTAATTATATTTTAGTGTATTTTAATGTATTTTAGATTACTTTAGTGCACTTTAGTGTATTTTAGTGTACTTTAGTGTATTTTAATGATACTTTAGTGTATTTTAGAGCACTTTACTATATTTTAATGCATTTTAGTATATCTTTGTGTACTTTAGTGTAATTTAGTGTATTTTAGTGTACTTTAGTGTATTTTAGTGTGCTTTAGTGAACTTTAATGTATTTTAGTCTACTTAAGTGTATTTTAGTGTACTTTATTGTATTTTAGTATACTTTATTGTATTTTAGAATATTTTAGTGTACGTTAGTGCATTTTGGTGTACTTTAGTGTATTTTAGTGGATATTAGTGTATGTTAGTGTACTTTAGTGTATTATAGTTTATTTTAGTGTACTTTAGTGTATTTTAGGCCACTTTAGTGTATTTTAGTATTCTTTAGCGAACTTTAGTGTATTTTAAGGTAATCTAGTGTACCTAAGAGTATTTTAGTCTACTTTAGTGAATTTTAGTGTACTTTAGCGTCTTTTATTGTACTTTAGTGTATTTTAGTGTACTTTAGTGCATTTTAGTGTACTTTAGTGTATTTTGGTGGATATAAGTGGATTTTAGTGTATTTTAGTGTACTTTAGTGTATTTTAGTGTACCTTAGTGTATTTTAATGTATTCTAGTATACTTTAGTGTACTTTAGAGTACTTTACTATATTTTTGTGCATTTTAGTATATCTTACTGTACTTTAGTGTATTTTAGTGTATTTTAGTGTACTTTAGTGCATTTTAGTGTACTGTATTGTATTTTGGTGGATAGCGTATTTAAGAGTACTTTAATGTACTTTACTGTATTTTAGTATATTTTAGTGTACTTTAGTGTATTTTAGTGTACCTAAGTGTATTTTAGTATATTTTAATGTATTTTAGTGTACTTTATTGTATTGTAGTATACTTTAGTACATTGTAGTATATTTAACTGTATTTTACTGTACTTTAGTGGATATTAGTTTATTGAAGTGTAAATTAGTCTACTTTACTGTACTTTAGTGTAATATAGTTTATTTTAGTGTACTTTAGCGTATTTTAGTGTATTTTAGTACATTCAGTATACTTAATTGTATTTTAATGTATTTTAGTGTACTGTAGTTAATTTTAGACTAGTTTAGTGTATTTTAATGTACGTAAGAGTATTTTAGTGTACTTTAGTGCATTTTACGGTATTTTAGCGGATTTTGTATTTATGTGCATTTTGGTGTAATTTGGTGTACTTTAGTATATTTTAGTGTATTTTATTGTACTTTAGTGTATTTTACTGTACTCTAGTGTATTTTAGTGTACTTTAGTTTATTTTAGTGTACTTTATTGTATTTTAGTATACTTTAGTGTATTTTAGTGTACTTAAGTTTATTTTAGTGTACTTTATTGTATTTTAGTATACTTTATTGTATTATAGAATATTTTAGTGTACGTTAGTGCATTTTGGTGTACTTTAGTGTACTTTAGTGTATTTTAGTGTACTTTAGTGTATTTTAGTGTACTTTATTGTATTTATTGTATGTAGTGGATTTAAGTATATTTTAGTGTGCTCTACTGTACTTTTGTGTAATTTAGTATATCTTAGTGTACTTTAGTGTATTTTAGTGTATTTTACTGTATTTTAGTGTATTTAGTGTACTTAAGTGTAAATTAATGTATTTTAGTGTATTTTAGTCTATTTTAGAATACTTTAGTGTATTTGGTGTATTTTAGTGTAACCTAGTGTACCTAAGAGTATTTTAGTGTACTTTAGTATATTTTAGGGTATTTTAGTGGGCTCTAGTGTATTTAAGCGTATTTTAGTGTAATTTGGTGTACATTAGTATATTTTAGTGCATTTTATTGTGCTTTAGTGTATTTTAGTGTAGTCTAGTGTATTTTAGTGTACTCTAGTGTATCTTAGTGTACTTAATTGTATTTTAATATACTTTAGTGTATTTCAGTATATTTTACTGGATTTTACTGTACTTTAGTGCATTTGAGTGTACTCTTTGTATTTTGGTGGATATTAAGTGTACTTTAGTGTACTTTGCTGTATTTTAAAGTACATTAGTGTACTTTAAGTGTATCTTAGTGTACTTTAGTGTATTTTTGTGGATATTAGTGTATGTAAGTGTATTTGTGTACTTTACTGTACTTTAATGGATTTTAGTGTTAAAATGTATTTTAGGGTATTTTGGTGGATTCTGGTGTATTTAAGCGTATTTTTGTGTAATTTGGTGTACGTTAGTATATTTTAGTGTATTTTATTGTACTTTAGTGTATTTCAGTGTACTTTCTTGTATTTTAGTGTATCTTAGTGTACTTTAGTGTATTTTGGTGGATATTAGTGGATGTAAATGTATTTGTGTACTTTACTGTACTTTAGTGGATTTTAGTTTATTTTTGTGCATTTTAGTGTAATTTGGTTTACTTTAGAACATTTTAGTGTATTATAGTGTACTTTAGTGTATTGTAGTGCACTTTGTTGTATTTTAGTATACTTCAGTGTATGGAAGTATATTTTACTGTAGTTT
>JASKUP010000419.1:0-15842 GCA_030448955.1 Trichopoda pennipes
AATTGTGGTGTATTTTAGTGTATTTTAGTGTCTTTTGGTGTACTCTAGTGTATTTTAGTGGACCCTAGTGTATTTTAGTGTACCTCGGTGTATTTTAGTGTCTTTTAATGTACTTTAGTGTCCTTTAATGTGCTTTAGTGTATTTTAGTGTACTGTAGTGTCTTTTATTGTATTTTAGTTTACTTTGGTGTACTTTAATTTATTTTAGTATACTTTAGTTTATTTTAGTGTCTTTTAGTATATTTTTGGTGTATTTTAGTGTACTTTAGTGCACTTTGGTGTACTTTAGTGTATTGTAGTGTACTTTCGTGTATTTTAGATTACTTTAGTGTCTTTTAGTGTATTTTAGTGGAACTTTGGTGACTTTAGTGTATTTTAGTGTACTTTAGTGTCTTTTAGTGTATTTTAGTGCATTTAATGCACTTTGGTGTACTTTAGTGTATTGTAGTGTGTACTTTCGTGTATTTTAGATTACTTTAGGTCTTTTAGTGTATTTTAGTGGACCTTTGGTGACTTTAGTGTATTTTAGTGTACTTTAGTGTCTTTTCGTGTATTTTAGTGCATTTAATGGACTTTGGTGTATTTTAATATACTTTAGTGTACTTTGGTGTATTTTGTTGTACTTTATTGTATTTTAATCCACTTTTTTGTACTTTAGTGTACTTTATTGTATTTTTGTGTACTTTAGTGTTTTTTTAGTGTATTTTAGTGCATTTTATGGACTTTGGTTTATTTTAATATACCTTAGTGTGTACTTTGGTGTAAATTGACATACTTTATTGTATTTTAATGCACTGTTGTGTTATTTTAGTGTACTTTAGTGTATTTTGTGGACCTTAGTGTATTTTAGTGTACCTCGGTATATTTTAGTGTATATTAGTATTCTTTAGGTTATTTAAGTGTAATTTAGTGTACTTTGGTGTATTTACGTGTATTTTAGTGGACCTTAATGTATTTTAGTGTACCTTGGTGTAATTTTAGTGTTCTTTAGTTTATTTAAGTGTAACTTAGTCTACTTTGGTGTATTTTCGTGTATTTTAGTGGACCTTAGTGTATTCTAGTGTACTTAGTGGCTTTAAGTGTACTTTAGTGGAGCTTTTAGTGTATTTTAGTATATATTAGTAAATTGTGGTGTATTTTAGTGTATTTTAGTGTCTTTTGGTGTACTCTAGTGTATTTTAGTGGACCCTAGTGTATTTTAGTGTACCTCGGTGTATTTTAGTGTCTTTTAATGTACTTTAGTGTCCTTTAATGTGCTTTAGTGTATTTTAGTGTACTGGTAGTGTCTTTTATTGTATTTTAGTTTACTTTGGTGTACTTTAATTTATTTTAGTATACTTTAGTTTATTTTAGTGTCTTTTAGTATATTTTTGGTGTATTTTAGTGTACTTTAGTGCACTTTGGTGTACTTTAGTGTATTGTAGTGTACTTTCGTGTATTTTAGATTACTTTAGTGTCTTTTAGTGTATTTTAGTGGAACTTTGGTGACTTTAGTGTATTTTAGTGTACTTTAGTGTCTTTTAGTGTATTTTAGTGCATTTAATGCACTTTGGTGTACTTTGGTGTATTTTGTTGTACTTTATTGTATTTTAATCCACTTTTTTGTACTTTAGTGTACTTTATTGTATTTTTGTGTACTTTAGTGTTTTTTAGTGTATTTTAGTGCATTTAATGGACTTTGGTGTATTTTAATATACCTTAGTGTACTTTGGTGTAAATTGACATACTTTATTGTATTTTAAAGCACTGTGGTGTATTTTAGTGTACTTTGGTGTATTTTAGTGGACTTTAGTGTATTTTAGTGTAGGTCGGTGTATATTAGTGTTCTTTAGGTTATTTAAGTGTAATTTAGTGTACTTTGGTGTATTTACGTGTATTTTAGTGGACCTTAATGAATTTTAGTGTACCTTGGTGTATTTTAGTGTTCTTTAGTTTATTTAAGAGTAACTTAGTGTACTTTGGTGTATTTTCTTGTATTTTAGTGGACCTTAGTGTATTCTAGTGTACTTAGTGTATTTTAGTGTACTTTAGTGGCTTTTAGTGTATTTTAGTATATATTAGTATATTGTGGTGTATTTTAGTTTACTTTAGTGTCGTTAAGTGTACTTTAGTGTATTTTAGTGTCTTTTAGTGTATTATGGTGTACGTTAGTGTACTTTGGTGTTTTTGGTGTATTTTAGTATACTTTAGTGTACTTTGATGTATTTTGGTGTACTTTATTGTATTTTAATGCACTTTGGTGTACTTTAGTGTACTTTATTGTATTTTAGTGTACTTAATGTATTTCAGTGTACTTTAGTTTCTTTTAGTGTATTTTAGTGTACTTTAGTGTATTTCGGTGTACATTATTAAACTTTAGTCAATTTAAGTGTAATTTAGTGAACTTTGGTGTATTTTCGTGTATTTTAGTGGATTATAGTGGACTTTAGCGCTTTTTAGTGTATATTATTGTACTTTAATTAATTTAAGTGCAATTTAGTGAACTTTGGCGTATTTTAGTGTACTTTAGTGTATTTCAGTGTATATTATTGTACTTTAGTTAATTTAAGTGTAATTTAGTAAACTTTGTTGTATTTTCGTGTATTTTAGTGTATTTTAGTGGACCTTAGTATATTTTAGTGCAGCTCGGTGTAGTTTAGTGTACTTTAGTGTACTTTAGTGTATTTTAGTGTACTTTAGTCTCTTTAAGTGTATTTTACGGCATTTAATGGACTTTCGTGTATTTTGGAGTATTTTAAATATGCTTTAGTGTACTTTGGTGTAATATGATGTACTTTATTGTATTTTAATGCACTTTGGAGTATTTTAGTGTACTTTAGTGTATTTTAGTGGACCTTAGTGTATTTTAATGTACCTCGGTGTATTTTAGTATATATTAGTGTTCTTAAATTTATTTAAGTATAATTTAGTGTACTTTGGTGTATTTTCGTGTATTTTAGTGTACCTTGGTGTATTTTGGTGTATATTAGTGTTCTTTAGTTTATTTAAGTGTAACTTAGTGTACTTTGGTGTATTTTAGTGTACCTTAGTGTATTCTAGTTTACTTAGTGCATTTTAGTGTATTGTAGTGGCTTTTAGTGTATTTTAGTATATATTAGTATATTGTGGTGTATTTTAGTGTACGTTAGTGTCTTTTAGTGTATTTTGCTATCCTTTAGTGTGCTTTGGTGTATTTTAGTATACTTTAGTGTACTTTCGTGTATTTTGGTGTACTTTATTGTATTTTAATGCACTTTAGTGTACTTTAGTGTACTTTATTGTATTTTAGTGTACTTAGTGTCGTTTAGTGTATTTAATGGGCTTTGGTGTATTTTAGTGTACTTTAGTGTACTTCAGTGTATATTAGTGTACTTTAGTGTCTATCACTTAAATGCATCTTAGTGGACCCTAGTGTATTTTAGTGCACCTCGGTGTATTTTAGTGTCCTTTAATGTATTTTAGTGTACTTTAGTGGCTTTTAGTGTATTTTAGTATACATTAGTATATTGTGGTGTATTTTAGTGTACGTTAGTGTCTTTTAGTGTATTTTGCTATTCTTTAGTGTACTTTGGTGTATTTTAGTATACTTTAGTGTACTTTCGTGTATTTTGGTGTACTTTGTTGTATTTTAATGCACTTTAGTGTACTTTATTGTATTTTAGAGTACTTAGTGTCGTTTAGTGTATTTAATGGGCTTTGGTGTATTTTAGTGTACTTTAGTGTATTTCAGTGTATATTATTATACTTTAATCAATTTAAGTGTAATTTAGTGAACTTTGGTGTATTTTCGCGTCTTTTAGTGTATTATAGTGGACTTTAGTGCTTTGTAGTGTATATTTTAGTGTCTTTTAGTGTACTTTAGTGTATTTTAGTGTCTTTAAGTGTATTTTGGTGTACATTAGTGCACTTTGGTATTTTTTGGTATTTTAGTATACTTTAGTGTACTTTGATGTATTTTGGTGTACTTTATTGTATTTTAATGCACTTTGGTGTACTTCAGTGTACTTTATTGTATTTTAGTGTACTTAATGTATTTTAGTGCACTTTAGTGTCTTTTAGTGTATTTAACGGACCTTGGTGTATTTTAGTGTATTTCAGTGTATATTATTGTACTTTAGTTAATTTAAGTGTAATTTAGTAAACTTTGGTGTATTTTCGTGTATTATAGTAAACCTTAGTGTGTTTTAGTGTATATTATTGTACTTTATTTAATTTAAGTGTAATATAGTGAAGTTTGGTGCATTTTCGGGTATTTTAGTGGACCTTAGTGTACTTTAGTGCAGCTCGGTGTATTTTAGTGTACTTTAGTGTATTTTAGTGTACTTTAGTCTCTTTTAGTGTATTTTAGGGCATTTAATTGACTTAGGTGTAGTTTGGAGTATTTTAATATACTTTGGTGTAATATGATGTACTTTATTGTATTTTAATGCACTTTGGTGTATTTTAGTATACTTTAGTGTATATTAGTGAACCTTAGTGTATTTTAATGTACCTCGATGTATTTTAGTGTATATTAGTGTTCTTTAGTTTATTTAAGTATAATTTAGTGTACTTTGGTGTATTTTCGTGTATTTTAGTGTACCTAGGTGTATTTTGGTGTACATTAGTGTTCTTTAGTTTATTTAAGTGTAACTTAGTGTACTTTGGTGTATTTTAGTGGACCTTAGTGTATTCTAGTGTACTTACTGTATTTTAGTGTACTGTGGTGGCGTTTAGTGTATTTTAGTATATATTAGTATATTGTGGTGTGTTTTACTGTACTTTAGTACCTTTTAGTGTATTTTAGGGTACTTTAGTGTCTTTTATTGTATTTTAGTTTACTTTGGGGTACTTTAGTGTATTTTGGTGTACTTTCGTGTATCTTAGTTTGCTTTAGTGTCTTTTAGTGTACCTTAGTGTACTTTAGTGTATTTTCATGTACTTTCGTGTATTTTAGTGGACCTTAGTGTATTTTAGTGTACCTCGGTGTATTTTATTTAGTGTATATTAATGTTCTTTAGTTTATTTAAGTGTAATTTAGTGTACTTTGGTGTATTTTCGTGTATTTTAGTGGACCGTAGTGCATTTTAGTGCACCTTGGTGTATTTTAGTGTACTTTAGTTTATTTAAGTGTAATTTAGTGTACTTTGGTGTATTTTAGTGTACTTCAATGCATTTTAGTGGACCTTAGTGTATTTTAGAGTTCCTCGATGTAGTTTAGTGTACTTTTGTGTCTTTTAGTGTATTCTAGTGTACTTACTGTATTTTAGTGTACTGTGGTGGCGTTTAGTGTATTTTAGTATATATTAGTATATTGTGGTGTGTTTTACTGTACTTTAGTACCTTTTAGTGTATTTTAGGGTATGTAGTGTCTTTTATTGTATTTTAGTTTACTTTGGGGTACTTTAGTGTATTTTAGTGTACTTTCGTGTATTTTAGTTTGCTTTAGTGTCTTTTAGTGTATCTTAGTGTACGTTAGTGTATTGTCATGTACTTTCGTGTATTTTAGTGGACCTTAGTGTATTTTAGTGTACCTCGGTGTATTTTAGTGTATACTAGTGTTCTTTAGTTTATTTAAGTGTAATTTAGTGTACTTTGGTATATTTTCGTGTATTTTAGTGGACCGTAGTGTATTTTAGTGCACCTCGGTGTATTTTAGTGTATATTAGTGTACTTTAGTTTATTTAAGTGTAATTTAGTATACTTTGGTGTATTTTAGTGTACTTTAGTGCATTTTAGTGGACCTTAATGTATTTTAGAGTTCCTCGATGTAGTTTAGTGTACTTTTGTGTCTTTTAGTGTACCTTAGAGTAATTTATTTAACTTTAGTGTCCTTCAGCGTACTTTGGTGTCTTTTGGTGTTGTAGCGAGGATAAATCAAAAGGAGAAGAATTGTTTGGTTGTTTTTTAATGTTAATATTTATTCCTGAGCTCCTCACTTAGAGCTTGAAGGTATGTTTAATAATTAATAATAATTATGATTATGATTGCTTTATTCTTAATTTCTACAGCTTATATACTAACATGGAAAATAATCTAGATTCTAGGTTTGAGTGACGTCACTCCATTCTTACTTCATATACTTATACTTAACTACATACATTAATATAAATATTACTAGGTTATCATAAAATACTGTACAATGACATGAATGTATTTAGTGTAACCATCAACAAAACTGCCCTACAAATATAGAGAAACTCAACGTCATCAAAAATACTTCCGCATGCAGTGTTCCCATTAATGCCCATGCATAATATAGTAACAACAACAATACAGTACAATTAAATTATGCTGATGATCAATAGATTGGTTACAATAAGTGATTCGGTAATATTTATTAATACAAATGTATTGGCAATTAAGGTCTCTTTGTTTCTCTACTTATGTGTCAAATATGCCAATTGGTTAATCACACTACACCTCCACTATTTATAAGAATGTTCATATAACGTGAGTTCTATGGACATTCTTTTACAATAATGTTAAATATTTATTTATATTCATTTATGATATAATTCTTTAAATGTTACTATAATTTTAATTGTAAATAATTTATTTATTTATTTGTTATTTTTCTTATCAACTATTGTTACATTATTTCCTAAATCTGTTGTCTTCATTTTAAATGGACCTTTATATTGGTTATCTAATTTATGACCTGCTTCATTCCTGAGTAAAACTAAGTCTCCTAATTTAAAATTATAATCTAGTATATTCCTATCATAAATTTCTTTTTGTTTTGTCTTATTTCTATCTAATAATATTCGAGCTCTTTTAAATGCTAATTCTAATCTATATTTAGCTTCTTTGGCATAGTCATCTATTTTGTATAGTGGAGAAATTGTATCCACCTCTGTGAATTCTGAGAATTTATTTGGATTTCTGAAAAAACTAATTCATAAGGACAATAGTTATGTGCGGTTGATGGTGGTGTATTAAAACAATAAGTGAAATATTTCAACCATACATCCCAATCTGTCATATCTATTGAAATATGTGAACGTACATATTCATTGAAAGTTCTATGACTTCTTTCTATTGTACCTAACGTCTAGTGATGATGAGCTGTTGAAGTTAGTTTTTCAATTTTAAGCAATTTACATAATTCTGTCAGTATTGAATTCTTATATTCTGTCCCCATTTCAGAAATGAATTTCCTCATTGGATCATAGGTCAGTATAAAGTTTTCAAAAATCGCCTTTGCTACCGTTTTGGCATTTTTGTCGGCAATAGGAATAGTTACCAAATATTTTGTCAAATCACATATTATGGTGATTGCAAATTCATTTCCCCGAATGGATCTTGGGAATAATCCTATTGTATCCACGTATACCGTATCGAATGCCTTTATAGGTGTTGGCGTGACAGTCATGGGACATTTGAGGTGTCTGGTTGCCTTTGTCGTCTGACATTTGTGACATGTTTTAACATATTTAGTTATATCTTTTGTCATGTTATTCCAGTAGTAGTATCGTTTTATTTTACCTATAGTTCTATAAACTCCACAATGTCCACCTTCAATAGGAACATTGTGATATTTCAGCATAATATCAAGAATTGCCTTAGCATTCTTATTATCAATTAGAGTCACCTCATTTAATAGTGCTATTCTCACTTTCCTTAAATATCTATTGCCAATAATCTTACACTCATTTGTTGAGATAAATTCGAAAATTTTCTCACTGGGTGCCATTTGTAATTTTCCAATATTTAGTTTACCGGCCACTTTCTCAAGCCTAAAGAAAAATTGTCCTAAGTCAATTTTCTTATTAGTAAACAAATCATTAATTTGCATATATGCTATAACTGATTTTCCACGCTTAAAATAACATTTTACGGGTGTAATCCTTAATTAAATATATTTTTTGACATCAGTATTATTCAAAGGTATATATATATTGGGCTTTTCATCTTTTGTGACTTTATGCTGATTATTAATTTTACTACTGTTTTTCCTTTCATTGTTTGTCATCGATCGAGTCGTGACGTGAAGAACATTATCTAATTTCCTATTTATATCTTTTAATTCAGTAATCGTAATTCGCGACAATGCGTCCGCGATGTAATTGTCCTTTCCCCTAAGATATTCTATAGTAAAATCGTACTCTTCTAAATCTAGTCGCATTCTAGTTAATTTAGAACTTGGATTTTTCATAGAAAACAAGTAAGAAAGTGGTCTATGATTAGTGCGAACAAGGAAGTGTTTTCCGTATATGTACGGCCGGAAATGTGTAATAGCCCAATGTATGACTGCTAAATCTTGTTCGATTGTAGATTTATTACTCTCACCTTTAGTAAAGGTTTTTGATGCATATGCAATTGGTAATTGCTTTCCACTACACTCCTGTGTTATTACTGCCCCACAAGCATATTTACTTGCATCGGTTGTTATGAAAAATTCTTTTGTGAAATCTGGATATTGAAGCAGTGTTGGTTTCATAAGTGCCTGTTTTAGATATCTAAATGCACGATCACAATCTTTACTCCATTCAAATTGTACTCCTTTTTTAGACAATCTTGTCAAATGTCTGGAATATTCTGAAAAGTTCTTAATGAATATGCGGTAATAGTTGCAGAATGCAACAAATCGTCTTACGCTATCCGCGTTTTTCGGTGTTGGGTAATTTTCGATAACCGAATATTTAGTATCATCAAGTAATATTCCTTTATCCGTACACTTATGGCCAAGGAAGGTAACCTCTCTCATAAAAAATGAACATTTCTCAGGATGTAATTTTAGATTGTACTTTCTACATAAGTCAAAGACATCTTGGAGATTTGAAAGCATATGTCCCTCTGAACATCCCAACACAACCAAATCATCCATATATAGAAAAGCTTGTTTTGGTTTTAAACCACTAAAAGCAAGTGTCATCATTCTTTGAAAAGAGTTTGGAGCTATTTTTAAACCATAGGGTAATCTAGTGAATCTATATGAACCATTGTTAGTGGAAAATGATGTTATGTCTCGTGAGTTTTCTTCTAGACTAATTTGATGGAATCCGGACGACATTAAATCTAAGCATGAGAAATATTTCGCACGACCTAGTTGGTCTAGAATATCATCTATTGTTGGCAAGGGAAATTTATCTGCCATTAACTTTTTATTAATTTGTCTATAGTCTATTACGAGTCTCCACCTTTGTTTTCCGAGTTTGGCAGTGATTTTTTCGGTACTAATAATATTGGACTATTGTATTCCGATTGTGATTGTTCGACTATTTGATTATAATTATTTTCCTTACTTGTTTATCTATTTCCTCCTTATGTGTATGTGGTATACGATAGTTCTTAATATATACCGGGTTTTTAACCTTAGCTCTCAACTTTTGTTTGTAAAAATTATTACTTGTAATTGTTTCTGTTTCCAAACCGAAAATATCTGTGTATGTTGAGCAAAGCTCAGTTAATATTTCCCGAAATTGATCAGGAAAATTTTTTTTAATATGTTTAATACTTTAGTTTTTCTATGATTAGTGTTTCCATTATTAGTTTTGTTTGCTAGTATGTGATAATCAGAGATGCTTTCGGTTTTGATTTTATTTTGTTTAATTGTTGTGATATTACTGGTAGTGCTTAGAATACGAATAAATGCTCTGTTCGCTCTCACCAACGTGTTTGCAATAAAAACACCTTTCACAATTTCCTGGTTAGGAATTAAAAGTTCTGTATCTGAATTGTGAATTTTTATTTCACGGATGACTTCAGATCTGGGAGGTAAGGTTATATCGGAACAGTTATTCGGTATTTGTATTTTTATTGGCTGTGGCAAATTATAAGGGCAAAGGATAAGGTAATTATAATCTTCGTTAAAATCTAATATGCAGTTGTATTTTTTTATGAAATCCATTCCAATGATTCCATCGCATGGAATCGGAAAATTATTATATACTACTTGAAAATTGTGAGGTATTAGAAAATTTTCGAATTTTAAATGTAAAAATGTACTTCTATTGATTTGATTTTACCTTGTCCTATTCCAATTAGTTTTGTTGTTTTCTTAATATGAATATGATTAATTTTTATATGTTTAAATTTTATTGTTGAAATATCGGCACCTGTGTCTACTAGTAGTGTTATTATGTTATTGTTGATTTGGGTTTGGATGTTTATGAAAAAACATAAGTTGAGGTTTAGATTATACACTTTATTACCTACTGAATTGATCTTAGGGGGACTTCTGAGTTTTCCGACTCATATGAGTCAGTTGCTCTAACGTAGTTCCTATTCCTATTATTGGTACCATAAAATGGTTTATTCCTTTTGGAATTACGATTGTTATCTAAATTATTGCGATTTCTGTTATTATTGTAACCGTAGTTATTTATAGTTCTGTTGTTCCCTTGGAACGAATTTCCATTACTGAAATTTCTTTTAGTCCGTTGAAAAGTATTAAACTTCTGTCTAGGTCGATAATAGAGTACAGTATTCTGTTGTCCAGTTGCTTCAGTGCAACTGTTAACAAATTTACTGATGGCATCGTTCATTGTCGCGAAACTTCCTGCCTCCATGATAAGTTTGACCTTATCGATTGTGCAGTTTTTGGTGATAGCCTTAACCGCGACTTGAGTAGAGTACTTTGCGGCTAATTCAAATGGTAGTCCGTCTGAAATGTAGGCACTTTCCAACGACTTTATTAATCCCTCAATCTCACTGCAATAGTTGGTAGCAGTTTTATTATTCTGTCTTATGTTCAGAATTTTTTCCGACAGTACCTCTACTGATTCTCCCTTGACGCTACTTTTAAGTTTGGTTTGGATATCTGCAATAGTAGATTCTTCCACTATTAGGTTGCTAGCTGTACCCTTTAATTTTGTCTTTATCAGTGAAACCGCAACAGATTCATGGTTTCCTTTTATTGAGTCAACAATTGACAATGAGTCCAAAAAGGTCCGCAAATTTTCAGGTTTTCCGTCGAATTCCGAGATCAGCTTTGAAGCTGTATTCAAAAAATCGACGACTGTTTGGGCCATTATTGTCTCGTCGCTTGGATATGTTGCCCTATAGGTCGCTTCTTGATGTATTGAGTGTGGCAATTCTACCCTAATTGACTTTTTCTCTGCCAATTTTATGACCCTATTTTTTAAGTCGGAAAAAAATGCCTCAGCTGCACTTTTATGAGCTGGTGTTAATCTACTGTAGTGAACGTTCAACAAAACTCTTACTTCTTCAAAATATTGCAGTAGGCTTTGAAAATGAGTTTTTATAGTTTCATCTCTAATTGGTCTGTCGATATTTAAACATTTGTATGGGCGTTCGAAATTTTCTTTTATAAGTCTTACTTTATTGAGTATATCTTGCCAATTCATTTAAAAAAAAATTATTTACTTTCTATACCTTATTTAAATCGCTCTGATGGTGTACTTCTTTCGCAGGGATCTTTTGTGTAATATATATATTCCTAACAATAAATTGACCGTATTTATTAATACTATTATTAGCAATAAAACCCATACTGAGTTTAGGTGAGCAGTATGATCTACAATCTCAACATTATCTACCACATTAGCATTCGGATTTTCAATTCTGGATTCCTTTCCTCCCATCGTTATTATTATTATTTTTATTTTTAATTTCCTAATTTTTCCTTTTCTAACTTTTTTTAAATTTCTTGTCATTCCATTTAAAATTTATTTTCCTTAGGCTTGTAGTTCTATCATTATATATAATAATTATTGTAGGAATTTAATTATTAATAATTTCGTGTTTTTATTATTATATTACCAAGACTACTACTTTTTGTCTTGTATAACTTAAAACAATTTATAATTTTTCTTATACATATGGCTTAAATTTATTTAAAATAAAGCTTAAAAAAATTCTTTCATTTAAATATTTTATTTTCCGTATCAAAATATTTTGTTGCATGTATAAATATCTATAAATAATTCGTTCATCTCGACTGCAGCGAGTCAATAGCATATCCTTAAGCGTAATATTAACACTGAGTGTTGCATGGGTATTTTTCAGTAACGGTGAGGTTTTTTAACACCACCGGTGTAGCGTACTGATTTACGGGAAGCTGTGGTGGCTAATTGCCTGCGAGAGGTTTTACCACCAGTTGATTTATGAACCATATCCATAGTATGAGCCATTTCTTTTAAATTATAATTTGTTTCTATTGCCCCGTTTTAATATTTAAAATTAGAAGGGATGCAAACAAGTCGCACTGCAAAAATTTATTTATTATTGGTTTTAAACAGCAATTACTTTTCTTCTTTGCTCCTTGCCTTTTGGCCAGGCGGATCTTCCTCTAGCTTTACAGTTTGCTCCTTGCCTTTTGGCCAGGCGGATCTTCCTTCGATGGTATGAGCTTATCCACCTTACAACACCGCTGCCCTAGGTGCTTATTTTTGAGCACTCTAAGGATCTGGCAGGATCGCCATGTAGCGAGAATAAATCAAAATGAGAAGAATTGTTTGGTTGTTTTTTAATTTTAATATTTATTCCTGAGCTCCTCACTTAGAGCTCGAAGGTATGTTTACTAATTAATAATAATTATGATTATGATTGCTTTATTCTTAATTTCTACAGCTTATATACTAACAATGAAAATAATCTAGATTCTAGGTTTGAGTGACGTCACTCCATTCTTACTTCATATACTTATACTTAACTACATACATTAATATAAATATTACTACGTTATCATAAAATACTGTACAATGCCATGAATGTATTTAGTGTAACCATCAACAAAACTGACCTACAAATATAGAGAAACTCAACGTCATCAAAAATACTTCCGCATGCAGTGTTCCCATTAATGCCCATGCAAAATATAGTAACAACAACAATACAGTACAATTAAATTATGCTGATGATCAATTAATTGGTTACAATAACTGATTCGGTAATATTTATTAATACAAATGTATTGGCAATTAAGGTCTCTTTGTTTCTCTACTTATGTGTCAATTATGCCAATTGGTTAATCACACTACAGTGTATTTTAGTATATTTTAGTGTACTTTGGTGTATTTTGGCGTACTATATTGTATTTTAATGCACTTTGGTGTTTTTTTGTGTACTTTGTTGTAGTTTGCTGTAATTTGTGTAGTTGAGTGTACTTTAGTGTATTTTATTGTACTTTAGTGTATTAAGAGTCTTTTAGTTTATTGAAATGGACTTTGGTTTAATATAGTGTACTTAGTGTCTTTTAGTGTATTTTAGCTTATATTAGTAAATTGTGGTGTATTTTAGTGTACTTTGGTGCATTTTGGTGAACTCTAGCGTATTTTAGTATACTTCGGTGTATTTTAGTGTATATTAGTGTTCTTTAATTTACTTAAGTGTAATTTAGTGTACTTTGGTGTATTTTCGTGTATTTTAGTATATTTTAGTGTACTTTAGTGCCTTTTAGTGTATTTTGGTGTACTTTAGTGTACTTTGGTGTATTTTAGTATACGTGAGTGTACTTTGGTATATTTTGGTGTACTTTATTGTATTTTAATGCACTTTGGTGTACTTTAGTGTACTTTAGTGTATTGTAGTGTACTTTAGTGCATTTTAGTGGACCTTAGGGTATTTTAGTGTTCCTCGGTCTCTTTTAGTGTACTTTAGTGTAATTTAGTGTACTTTAAGGTACTTTGATTTTGGTGTATTTTAGTACACTTTAGTGTACTTTGGTGTATTTTGGTGTACTATATTGTATTTTAATGCACTTTGGTGTACTTTAGTGTATTTTAGTGTATTTAATGGACTTTGGTGTATTTTAGTGTACTTTAGTGTATATTAGTTTACTTAAGTATATTTTGGTTCAGAATAGTGTTTTTTAGGGTACTTTGGTGTATTTTTGTGTACTTTGTTGTAGTTTGGTGTACTTTTGTGTAGTTGAGTGTACTTTAGTGTATTTTATTTTACTTTAGTGTATTTTATTGTACTTTAGTGTATTAAGAGTCTTTGGTGTAATATAGTGTACTTAGTGTCTTTTAGTGTATTTTAGCTTATATTAGTAAATTGTGGTGTATTTTAGTATACTTTGGTGCATTTTGGTGAACTTTAGCGTATTTTAGTGTACTTCGGTGTATTTTAGTGTATATTAGTATGCTTTAGTTTACTTAAGTGTAGTTTAGTGTATTTTGATATATTTTCGTGTATTTTAGTGGCCCTTAGTGTATTCTAGTGTACTTAGTTTATTTTAGTGTATTTTAGTGGCTTTTAGTGAATTTTAGTATATATTAGTATATTGTGGTGTATTTTAGTGTCTTTTAGTGTATTTTAGTGCATTTAATGGACTTTGGTGTGTTTTAATATACTTTAGTGTACTTTGGTGTAATATGTTGTACTTTATTGTATTTTAATGCACTTTGGTGTATTTTAGTGGACCTTAGTGTATTTTATTGTACCTTGGTGTATTTTAGTGTATATTAGTGTACTTTAGTTTATTTAAGTGTAACTTTGTGTACTTTGGTGTACTTTCGTGTATTTTAGTGTACCTTGATGCATTTTAGTGTATTTTAGTGTACTTTAGTTTATTTAAGTGTAACTTAGTGTACTTTGGTGTATTTTCGTGTATTTTAGTGAACCTTAGTGTATTCTAGTGTACTTAGTGTATTTTAGTGTACTTTAGTGGCTTTTAGTGTATTTTAGTATATATTAGTATATTGTGGTGTATTTTAGTGTACTTTAGTGTATCTTAGTGTACTTTAGTGTATGTTAGTGTACTTTGGTGCATATTAGTGGACTCTAGTGTATTTTAGTGTACCTCGGTGTATTTTTGTGTCTTTTAATGTACTTTAGTGTCCTTTGATGTTCTTTAGTGTATTTTAGTGTACTTTAGTGTCTTTTAGTGTATTTAAGCAGACTTTGGTGTATTTTAGTGTACTTTAGTGCATTTTGGTATACTTTAGTGTATTTTAGTGTACTTTCGTGTATTTTAGATTATTTTTGTGTCTTTTAGTGTATTTTAATGAACCTTTGGTGACTTTAGTGTACTTTATTTTTATTTAACGTACTTTGATTTTGGTGTATTTTAGTATACTTTAGTGTACTTTGATGTATTTTGGTGTACTATATTGTATTTTAATGCACTGTGGTGTACTTTACTGTATATTAGTGTACTTTATTGTATTTTAGTGTACTTTAGTGTATATTTGTGTACTTTAGTGTGTTTTAGTGTACTTCAGTGTATTGTAGTATACTTTAGTGTCTGTTACTTTAGTGCATCTCAGTGGACCCTAGTGTATTTTAGTGTACCTCGGTGTATTTTAGTGTCTTTTAAAGTACTTAAGTGTCTTTTATTGTATTTTAGTGTACTTTGGTGTACTTTAGTGTACTTTCGTGTATTTTAGTTTACTTTAGTGTCTTTTATTGTATTTTAGTGTATTTTCGCGTACTTTAATGTATATTAGTGGACCTTAGTGTATTTTGGTGCACCTCGGTGTATTTTAGTGTATATTAGTGTTCTTTAGTTTATTTAAGTGTAATTTAGTGTACTTTAATGGCTTTTAGTGTATTTTAGTATATATTAATATATTGTGGTGTATTTTAGTGTACGTTAGTGTCTTTTAGTGTATTTTGGTGTTCTCTAGTGTACTTTGGTGTATTTTGGTGTATTTTAGTATACTTTAGTGTACTTTCGTGTATTTTGGTGTACTTTATTTTATTTAAATGCACTTTGGTGTACTTTAGTGTACTTTATTGTATTTTAGTGTACTTAGTGTATTTTAGTGTACTTTAGTGTCGTTTAGTGTATTTTAGTGTATTTAATGGGCTTTGGTGTATTTTAGTGTACTTTAGTGTATTTCAGTGTATATTATTATACTTTAGTCAATTTAAGTGTAATTTAGTTAACTTTTGTGTATTTTAGTGTATATTTTAGTGACTTTTAGTGTACTTTAGTGTATTTTAGTGTCTTTTAGTGTATTTTGGTGTACTTT
>JASKUP010000420.1:0-18341 GCA_030448955.1 Trichopoda pennipes
TTTTAGTGTATTTTAGTATATTTTAGTGTATTTTAGTATATTTTATTGTATTTTAGAATATTTTATTGTATTTTAGTATATTTTAGTATAGTTTAGTCAATTCTAGTATATTTTAGTGTATTCTAGTATATTTTAGTGTATTTAAGTGTATTCTAGTATATTTTAGTGTATTTTAGTGTATTTTAGTATACTTTAGTGTATTTTAGTATATTTTAGTGTATTTTAGTATATTTTAGTGTATTCTAGTACATTTCGGTGTATTTTAGTATATTTTAGTGTATTTTAGAATATTCTAGTGTATTTGGTGTATTTTAGTATATTTTAGTGTATTTTAGTTTATTTTAGTCTATTTTAGTATATTTTAGTGTATTCTAGTATATTTTAGTGTATTTTAGTACTTTTTAGTGTTTTTTAGTATATTTTAGTGTATTTTAGTATATCCTAGTATATTTTAGTGTATTTTAGCATAATTTAGTGTATTTTAGTATATATTAGTATATTTTATTATATATTAGTGTATTCTAGTATATTTTAGTGTATTTTAGTATATTTAAGTGTATTTTAGTATATTTTAGTGTATTCTAATATATTTTAGTGTATTTTAGTATATTTTAGTGTAGTTAAGTTTATTTTAGTGTATTTTAGTATATTTTATTGAATTCTATTATATTTTAGTGTATTTTATTATATTTTAGTGTATTTTAGTGTTTTTTTAGTATATTTTAGTGTATTTTAGTATATTTTAGTGTATTTTAGTATATTTTAGTGTATTTTAGTACATTCTAGTATTTTTTAGTGTTTTTTAGTATTTTTTAGTGTATTTTAGTATATCTTAGTATATTTTAGTGTATTTTAGCATAATTTAGTGTATTTTAGTATATATTAGTATATTTTATTATATATTAGTGTATTCTAGTATATTTTAGTGTATTTTAGTATATTTAAGTGTATTTTAGTATATCTTAGTGTATTCTAATATATTTTCGTGTATTTTGGAATATTTTAGGGTATTTTAGTGTATTTCAGTGTATTTTAGTGTATTTTAGTATATTTTAGTGTATTTTAGTATATTATAGTATATGTTATTATATATCAGTGTATTCTGGTATATTTTAGTGCATTTTAGTATATTTTATTATATATTAGTGTATTCTAGTATATTTTAGTGTATTTTAGTATATTTAAGTGTATTTTAGTATATTTTAGTGTATTCTAGTATATTTTAGTGTATTTTAGTATATTTTAGTGTATTTTAGTATATTTTAGTGTATTCTAGTACATTTCGGTGTATTTTAGTATATTTTAGTGTATTTTAGAATATTCTAGTATATTTTGGTGTGTTTTATTATATTTTGGTGTATTTTAGTATATTTTAGTCTATTTTAGTATATTTTAGTGTATTTTAGTATATTTAAGTGTATTTTAGTATATTTTAGTGTATTCTAATATATTTTAGTGTATTTTAGTATATTTTAGTGTAGTGAAGTATATTTTAGTGTATTTTAGTATATTTTATTGAATTCTATTATATTTTAGTGTATTTTAGTATATTTTAGTGTACTTTAGTGTACTTTAGTGTATTTTAGTATATTTTAGTGTATTTTAGTATATTTTAGTGTATTTTAATATATATTTTAGTGTATTTTAGTATATTCTAGTATATTTTAGTGGATTTTAGTATATTTTAGTGTATTTTAAAATATTTTAGTGTATTTTAGTATATTTTAGTGTATTCTAGTATATTTTAGTGTATTTTAGTATTTTTTAGCGTTTTTTAGTATATTTTAGTGTATTTTAGTGTATTTTAGTATATTTTAGTGTATTTTAGTATATTATAGTATATGTTATTATATATTAGTGTAATCTGGTATATTTTAGTGCATTTTAGTAGATTTTATTATATATTAGTGTATTCTAGTATATTTTAGTGTATTTTAGTATATTTAAGTGTATTTTAGTATATTTTAGTGTATTCTAGTATATTTTTGTGTATTTTAGTATATCTTAGTGTATTTTAGTGCATTTTAGTATATTTTAGTGTATTTTAGTATATTTTAGTGTATTTTAGTATATTTTAGTGTATTCTAGTACATTTCGGTGTATTTTAGTATATTTTAGTGTATTTTAGAATATTCTAGTGTATTTGGTGTATTTTAGTATATTTTAGTGTATTTAGTATATTTTAGTCTATTTTAGTATATTTTAGTGTATTCTAGTATATTTTAGTGTATTTTGGTATTTTTTAGTGTTTTTTAGTATATTTTAGTGTATTTTAGTATATCCTAGTATATTTTAGTGTATTTTAGCATAATTTAGTGTATTTTAGTATATATTAGTATATTTTATTATTTATTAGTGTATTCTAGTATATTTTAGTGTATTTTATTATATTTAAGTGTATTTTAGTATATTTTAGTGTATTCTAATATATTTAGTGTATTTTAGTATATTTTAGTGTAGTTAAGTATATTTTAGTGTATTTTAGTATATTTTATTGAATTCTATTATATTTTAGTGTATTTTATTATATTTTAGTGTATTTTAGTGTATTTTAGTATATTCTAGTGTATTTTAGTATATTTTAGTGTATTTTAGTACATTCTAGTATATTTTAGTGGATTTTAGTATATTTTAGTGTATTTAAGTATATTTTAGTGTATTTTAGTATATTTTAGTGTATTCTAGTATATTTTAGTGTATTTTAGTATTTTTTAGTGTATTTGAGTATATTCTAGTGTATTTTAGTATATTTTAGTGTATTTTAGTATATCTTATTGTATTTTAAAATATTTTATTGTATTTTAGTATATTTTAGTCAATTCTAGTATATTTTAGTGTATTCTAGTATATTTTAGTGTATTTTAGTATATTTTAGTGTGTTTTAGTATATTTTAGCGGATTTTAGTATATTTTAGTGTATTCTAGTATATTTTAGTGTATTTAAGTATATTTTAGTGTATTTAAGTATATTCTAATATATTTTAGTATATTTTAGTATATTTTAGTGTATTTTAGTATATTTTAGTGTATTTTAGTATATTTTAGTGTATTCTAGTATATTTTAGTGTATTTTAGTATTTTTTAGTGTATTTTAGTATATTTTATTGTATTTTAGAATATTTTATTGTATTTTAGAGTATTTTAGTATATTTTAGTATTTTAGTATTTTTTAGTGTATTTTAGTATATTCTAGTCTATTTTAGTATATTTTAGTGTATCTTAGTATATTTTATTGTATTTTAGAATATTTTATTGTATTTTAGAGTATTTTAGTATAGTTTAGTCAATTCTAGTATATTTTAGTGTATTCTAGTATATTTTAGTGCATTTTAGTATATTTTAGTGTATTTTAGTATATTTTAGTGTATTTTAGTGTATTTTAGTGTACTTTAGTATATTTTAGTAAATTATAGTGTATTTTAGTATATTTTAGTGTATTTTAGTATATTTTAGTGTATTCTAGTATATTTTAGTGTATTTTAGTATTTTTTAGTGTTTTTTAGTATATTTTAGTGTATTTTAATATATCCTAAAATATTTTAGTGTATTTTAGTGTATTTTAGCATATTTTAGTGTATTTTAATATATATTAGTATATTTTATTACATATTAGTGTATTCTAGTATATTTTAGTGTATTATAGTATATTTAAGTGTATTTTAGTGTATTCTACTATATTTTAGTGTATTTTAGTATATTTTAATATCTTTTATTATATTTTAGTGTATTCTAGTATATATTAGTGTATTTTAGTATATTTTAGTGTATTTTAGTATATTTTAGTGTATTTTAGTATATTGCAGTGTATTTTAGTATATTTTAGTGTATTTTAGTATATTTTATTGTATTTTAGTATATCTTAGTGTAGTTTAGTATATTTTTTGTGTATTTTAGTATATTTTAGTGTATTCTAATATATTTTATTGTATTATAGTATATTTTAGTGTATTTTAGTACATTTCAGTGTATTTTAGTATATTTTAGTGTATTCTAATATATTTTAGTGAATTTTGGAATATTTTAGTGTGTTTTAGTATATTTTAGTGTATTTTAGTATATTTCATTGTATTTTAGTATATTTTGGTGTATTTTAGTATATTTTAGTATATTTTAGTGTATTCTAATATATTTTAGTATAATAGGCAAAACGAAGGACTTAACGATCAAGGAAAAGAAAAAGATAATTGCGCGAGTTGGTCATGAAGCGTTGATAGAGGCGGTGGTTTTTTTTTCTTATAGCTGGTTTTTCGAAAAGTTTTAAAAAAATATCGTGGAAAATGCGGGGTAATAATGTGACAAAAAAATTGTAAAAAAGTGCTAAAATTATTGGGAAGAACTACAAATAAGTTTAAAGTGAAAAATTGAATCGGAAAACTTTTTTCTTAACAACCATAGAGGAAGAAGAGAATACAATTAAAATTAAATTTAAGTTAATTTTGTTATATAATTAATATAAATTTATTTATGGATAAACATGAATATAAAAACAAAAATTTATTGAAATTAAAATCTATATATTTAAAACTTTTTTTTAAATAAAATATATATTTAAAACAAATGTGTACAAAAAGAAAAGAAAACCCAAAAAAATTAAAAAAAAGCATAACTAAATTTGAAGAAACACAAAATACACTTACAAAACTGCATACACTTATTTGAATAAATAAATGAATAATTAGATAAGGAGAACATGGAACTAACAGGAATATTTTATGTTTAAAATAAAACAATATAATAAACATATATTAATTAAAAAGAAAAATGTATACATAAAACAAATATTTGCAATGCTAGTGTTTTATATTTAAATTAATTTAAATCAAATAAATAATGAGGGCGTAAATAATTCAAGAGAAAATGAAAACCCAGAAACACCAATTTTAATGAATTTAAATAACAAAAAACAGAACAAAAACCAAAAAGCAACAAGAATCAACACAATAAATTTGTAAAATGAACTTAGTTTTTAAATAATTAAGATAAACTTATTTTCTAAATGATTAAGATAAAATAAACTAATGAATGCAAAACTAACGTTTAATATATTTTAAAAATAATCACTGTTTACTTAATTAATAAAATACAAATACCTAAACTCTTAGAATTTCTAAGAGAAATTAATAATAAAAATAAATTATTAATCGAACACCCCTGCCTCTTAAGACCCCTACTAATTAAACACGTTCACAAACAACAAACAAAACATTATTTAAACAATGGATAAAATTTCGAATACAGTGAATTTACTCAAATCTACAAATTAATAAGAAGAGAAGAAAGATTGCCACAGGTTTCTCCATGCAACGCATTAATTAAGGGAATATTCGTCACCAAATTAAGCACCACCAGGGCATTCTTCGCCATCGTTACTACATCCTCCAACAGCTTTCTTATACCAGGGTGCACCCACCATCATTCGACGTTGCAGAACATCAGCGGCATCAAACAACATACCAGCACCGCATATTTGTAAGATATTGTATAAAAAAGAAAACTAATAGTGTAAGTTATTTTGAATTATACTATACATATTACGACTCATTTCATATACATTTACCTTTTACTCACTTTCCTAAACTCATTTAAAATAGAACAACCACTTACCCATGTATGAATATAGTTAATGTAAAAATTAACATATATAATTAATTAAATAACTTATTATTTTTATTTTATTTTATTTTATTATTCACTTACTCAGTAGATCTGTATTACCATTAATAATATTCCTTCTTTACTTGTAATTAGAATATAGAATAAATTGAATTAAACATGAAATTCTAGGATTTCTTTCATTTGAGAGGGGTGGAGGGCAGACTGAAGTATGGGTGAGGAGAGGTGATCACAAGGGGGAATTCATAGGGACAGCTTAATCATAGGCATCTATGCTGTCAAAGGGGTAGGTGGGAAAAATGTGCCCGCATGTCGTTACAGCTGGACATGCAGATGATCCCTTGTAATGTGGTAAGGCGAATCGAAAGGCGGAGGGAAATATAAATCGTGATTTTAACTGAACTCTTGGTTTTGATTGGCATGGAGGGTTCAGTATATATGTTAATACGTTAAGAACACGGGTCGAGCAACTTACCAACCTGATCGAGCTAGTCGGGAACGTTAACTACACCATGCTAAACTTGGACTTTGTGCTTCTTATACTTTTCTTTCTTTTTTTAACGTAACAGCTTCTTTTATTCATAGAACCAGAACGACGTATAACATATATGGCGCCCAACGAAATTGTCACTTATTGGTGACCTAAATATTTTTATTATTTAAGGACATTGTATATTTTTCCTATATTGGAAGATACGATAAGGTTTTCTTTTGGAACTTGATAAATTCGCTTTACCACATTATAATATAATTTCTTTTTTCTCGTAATTTCTTTCACTGTTCATCACACTTTGACATAAGTCTTGTGCACTGAAATTTTAATCTGGTCTCAATTGCGATGTAAAATGTGATGACCTAATGGAGGGAATACGAATATAATCTTTTATTAACATCTCGAAATTGTTCTTTTGATTTTGGGGAAATTATAAGTCCGAGTTGACGACAACGAGTCCGTCAATTGCGTTGCGATAATGAACCAATTTCAGAGGGGCATTTTATGTTCAAAATCATTTCGCCTGGGTCCTTGTTTAACCAGTATTACCTGTGAACAAGTAGCAAGGTGTTTTGATCTGACATTAGTTAGAATGTAATGCTTAAATATTGCAATTTGAAACGGATTATATTTGAACCTTATATTTTAGAATTAGTGCTTGAGGCATCAACTTCTCTTACTGAGAAAATACGTTGATATGCCAAGAATAATTTTAAAAAAAGAGACAGATAACTTAGTATATTTAAAATTCTCCCAAGTTATGTGATCACCTTCGCTCATTTCATCTTCAACAGCCGAACATTCCTCTCATATTAAATTGTTTCTTTCTCAGTGTTTTAAAAGTTTTTCGATTTGCCGTGTAACAGAAGTCATATTTTTTTTCATATATTTACCCAGCGCATTAATCAGTACTAGAATCTGATTCAAAGCTTTTCCATTTTGTTTTTTTTTTACTTGAATATACATACTTATGTGTCCTTATAATTATTTCGCATTCGATCAAAGAAAACTCTAGCTCCAAACATCTCAATATCATCAGTGGCCACTAGAAGAGGCAAGGATACTACCACTGAGCCGAAACGCTCACTTAGTGCTGGTAGCCTACCGGGTGCTCATTCAAGTACAGGCGTTAGGGCTTTGAGAGGTTCTTTGGCCACGCGATTACTTGACCCGTATGGAACAGGGGAGGAGAATAATCCAAGTTGCGAGATTTTAGATAGATCTCTTCTAGATTTTACAGTTGAGGGTTTAGAAAACTTGATAGGAAATAAAGGTTTTGTCGACGACCAACCGAATACGGATAGAAAACTGGAAATGGCTACAGGGGGAAATGGAGAGGGGCAAGACCAGTCCCGGAACAATGAGTTAGCATCATATTTTCGAGAAGCGTTGAGAACAACGCAAGAAGAATTTCGAAGGGAATTAACCGCCCTCAGGCAGACCATTAATCAACCGCGTTATAGCGGAGCAACTCCGTCCACTCCTAATAACAATACATCTAATTTGCCCGCTTATGCTTCTTCCGCGTCGATCATGATAAAAATAAAAGACTGGAAAGTCACTTATAATGGCGAGAGTAACGTTAACGATTTTTTATTTAAAATAGACACACTAACAGTGCTTTCGCAGTGCCCTGTAGATTATCTGATGGCAAACTTTCACATACTTGTTACCAATAAGGCTGAAACATGGTACTGGATTTATATCAAGCAAAATCCTAACGCGACCTATGCGCAACTAAAAGATGCCCTAGTTAAAGAATTTGGTACACTCGAAACTGACCACGAAATCTTATTGAAAATTTCCACTCGTAAGCAACTGCCTAAAGAATGCTACGACGATTTCCACTCGTCGATTGTTCAATTAAATCTGAAA
Source organism: Trichopoda pennipes (assembly GCA_030448955.1). Taxonomy (NCBI): domain Eukaryota; kingdom Metazoa; phylum Arthropoda; class Insecta; order Diptera; family Tachinidae; genus Trichopoda; species Trichopoda pennipes. The sequence goes on from JASKUP010000420.1 coordinate 7,982, forward strand.
CTTAGAAGTCCAATGGCGGATGCCTCCCTGATAGAAGTCATTAAAAGAAATGTAAGTCCTGAACTAAAGATAATGCTTTTTATTTCTGATCCCAGAGATTTAAGTGAATTGCGTTTATTGGGTAGGAAAGCTGAAAAATGTCTTAACGAAAATAAAGCTTCTGCGAATATTATCGGCCGAACAAGGCATGTAAACGAAATCTCCGTCGAGGAAGTTTCCGAGCTCTCTGAGGATGAAACGGATCTGCAACTAGAGGCCCTAAAATTAACTAAATCTTACACTAAGGGTGATTATTCAAAAATAAAATGTTGGAATTGCTTGAAAATGGGACATAGTTACATATACTGTCCAGAGGAAACACGTTCTATTTTCTGTTACAAATGTGGCCAGAGAGATGTAACTACACCGAAATGCAATGGACTACATTCGGAGAACAGAAGAAGGAGCGAGCGGGTGACCGGGGATGCTCGCTTCCCGCAATAAATCCCGAGTTTTTAGACGATTAGCGTAAACCCCCACAGGAGGATTTACCTCATGAACAATTTAAATCAAATCAAATGCTACAACCAAACAATGATGTATCAAACCTCACTTTACACAAACGAAGACAATTTTATTTCTTTCAACGGAGAAAAGTCCCTGACTATAAACCATCTTTACGTATCTTGAAATGTAGGTCCAGATATGAAACGCGAAAAGGATTTCTGAAATCAATAGAGTCCACCTGTTTATTAAACGCTGACGATGGCAGACCGTTTGCGAAAATTAAAATTTACGAAGTAGAATTATCATTATTGTTGGATTCTGGGGCAAACGTTTCCGTTTTGGGGAAGAATAGTTTAGAATTTCTAAATAAAAATAAAGTTCAGATGGAGAAATTTCGATCAAATATTAAGACTGCAGATGGGTCCAATAATGAAATCTTAGGTTACTGTTCCCTCCCGGTGACGTTCAGAATATTGACAAAATTTGTTGTCTTTTATATAGCACCGTCATTATCACAAGAGGGGTACTTAGGTGTAAATTTTTGGAGGACATTCTCCCTTGCCCCACAGATAATACCAGAAATTTCATGCATGCAAATTAATAACAAACCCGAGTTATTATTTTACGATCTCACTCCTGAACAGAGATATAGACTCGATGAAACTATTTCGAATTTTCCGTCTTATGAAAGACTAGGACTTGGCTGCACAGATCTTATTGAACACCACATCGACACGGGTGATGCCACCCCGGTAAAATCGAAACACTACTTTCGACAGACTACTTTCGTTAGGAGTCATAGAAGAATCTAACTCCCCCTGGTGTAGTCCCATAGTTACTGTGCGCAAACCTGGAAAAATAAGACTCTGTCTTGATTGTCGAAAGCTAAACTCGCTAACCAAGAAAGACTCATACCCCCTTCCCCATATAAATGGATTGCTTAGCCGTCTTAAAGATACATATTACATAAGTGGAATCGATCCAAATTAAGCTATCTCCCACGTCAAAGGAGAAAACCGCTTTTGCAGTGCCTGGAAGGCCTCTATATCAGTATAAAGTTATACCTTTTGGAGTTTGTAACGGTCCTCAAACAATGAGCCGATTAATGGACAAAGTAATACCGTCCAAATTTAGGGATAACGTTTTTGTATACCTAGACGATCTCCTCGTGTGCAGCGAAAACTTCGATACCCATATCCAATTACTGGTAGAAGTTGCACAATGCTTGAAATCCGCCGGTCTTACTATAAACGTAAACAAAAGTAAATTTTGCCAACGCCAAATAAAGTATCTTGGTTATGTGATAGGCGGGGGTAACCTAAAAGTCGATCCGGATAAAGTTAGGGCAATCGTCGAGTTTCCCCTACCCAAAACACCCCGGCAGGTCAGACGTTTCGTTGGCATGTCCAATTGGTACCGTGCCTTTATAAACAATTTTTCCAAATTAGCTGGTCCTCTCACTGATTGTCTACGTAAAACTAACAAACCTTTTCGTCTGAGCTCAGAGGCAATTGCATCTTTTGATGAACTGAAATCCGCTCTTTCAAAGGCGCCGGTCCTGACACAGCCAGATTTTACCAAAGAATTTGTCATACAATGCGACGCGTCACGCGTAGGGGTAGGCGGAGTCCTTTATCAACTCGATGACGAGGGCAGAGAGCGCCCAATCGCGTTCGTATCCCAGAAGTTAAATCGGGCACAGCGTAATTATACGGTGACGGAATTGGAATGCCTTGCAGCCGTAATTTGTATAAAACGTTTTAGACAATACGTGGAGGGACTCCCTTTTAAAGTAGTGACAGACCACTCTAGCCTTCGGTGGCTTATGGGCCAAAAGGATCTGCATGGCAGACTGGCTCGGTGGAGCCTAAAGCTTCAAAACTTTGATTTTATTATGGAACACAGAAAGGGTTCCTTAAATGTGGTGCCGGACACTCTTTCTAGATTTGATGTAGATGAACTAAAATTTAATTGTGAGCCGCCCGAAGTTGACCTTAACTCTGTTGAGTTTCATGGTACAGATTATAATAACTTAAAAGAAAACATTCGTAAAAACGGCAACGCGTTACCAGACTTATGCATCTCTGACGACTTTGTATACAAGCGCATGAAATTCAGAAATGCTGGCGAGGAGGAAGACAATCTTTGGAGGCTGTGGATTCCTAAGAACCTAGTCCAGAATACTATTAAATCCGCCCATGAGGAAGGGTGTCATGGGGGTTTTGCTAAAACACTTTTTCGAATCAGGCAAAAATACTTTTGGCCAAAAATGCCACGCGACGTAAAATCGTTTATTTCTACCTGTGACGTATGTAAAGTTATAAAACCCGTCAACAAAATATTACGCCCAGCAATGGGGAACCAACTTGTTACGTCTCGTCCATTCCAAAGGCTGTACTGCGATTTTATGGGACCATATCCAGCTACTAAATCAAACAACTCTCAGTTGTTGATTGTAGTAGACCACCTAACAAAATTCATATTTCTAAAAGCCTTGAAGTCAGCGACATCCATCAGTGTAATCGATTTCTTCCAAAATGAAATTTTCTGCACTTATGGGGTGCCCCAGTATATCCATAGCGACAATGCAAAGCAATTCACTTCTAAAGAAATCGAGGAATTTTTTTTTGTATACGGCATTACCCATGTCACGACCGGATTTTATTCGCCACAAGCGAACGCGTCAGAAAGAGCAAATAGGGAAATAATTTCTAAAATTCGATACTACCTCAGGAATGACCCGGACCACACTGAATGGGATAAAAGCATAACAAAAATCTTACAAATTTTGCGTAGTGATTTTCACTCGGCGATACAATGTTCCCCTTATTACGCTGCTTTTGGACAGAACATGATATCACACGGTTCGGCGTATACCATCTTGGATAAGCTAAACTTGTTAACTGACGACACAATAGTAAAACATACTGATCGCCTGCAGAGCATTCGTGACAAGATAAAAAGAAACCTTTCTATTGCTCATGAAAAAGCTGCAAAAATATACAACACAAGATCTAAGCCTGTAGATTTTAAGGAGGGCCAGGAAGTTTTTAGAAGGAACCACTCCCAAAGTTATTTCAAAAAGGGAATTAATGCAAAATTTTGTCCAAAATTCGTTAAGTGTAGAATTCGGAAGAAAGTCGGTAATTCTCCTTATGAAATTGAGGACCTTCAAGGTAAATACATAGGCAAGTACCACGCTTCTGATATCCGCCCTTAGTCGTTTTTGTTTCGCTTCAGATATTGCCCGGCTTTGTGGGTCGAGCCACACTGGAAATAATTTTTTTTTTCCGTCTCCATTTATCCTTTCTATATGATCCATTGGCAAACCCCGATATTCTGCCCTAGATTCCCATATATTTGCCTGTTCATTCTTCAATTCTGGAATTTCGACACGAAGCAGGTTTGTTACGGATTTGAATTTAACGTTCTTCTCTTAGGGGTTGGCAACGCGTCCGCGGCGAATTAAAATGGACATGCGACACTCGGCTAGGGGATTATTACTAATTCCTTTTCGTTATCGCGCTCTTCTTCACACGCAGAGGAAAAGGTGGCGTGATACTGACGCCACGTAAGCTGACCAATGAGCTTACGACACGTCGAAATAGGCAAAACGAAGGACTTAACGATCAAGGAAAAGAAAAAGATAATTGCGCGAGTTGGTCATGAAGCGTTGATGGAGGCGGTGGTTTTTTTTTCTTATAGCTGGTTTTTCGAAAAGTTTTAAAAAAATATCGTGGAAAATGCGGGGTAATAATGTGACAAAAAAATTGTAAAAAAGTGCTAAAATTATAGGGAAGAACTACAAATAAGTTTAAAGTGAAAAATTGAATCGGAAAACTTTTTTCTTAACAACCATAGAGGAAGAAGAGAATACAATTAAAATTAAATTTAAGTTAATTTTGTTATATAATTAATATAAATTTATTTATGGATAAACATGAATATAAAAACAAAAATTTATTGAAATTAAAATCTATATATTTAAAACTTTTTTTTAAATAAAATATATATTTAAAAAAAATGTGTACAAAAAGAAAAGAAAACCCAAAAAAATTAAAAAAAAGCATAACTAAATTTGAAGAAACACAAAATACACTTACAAAACTGCATACACTTATTTGAATAAATAAATGAATAATTAGATAAGGAGAACATGGAACTAACAGGAATATTTTATGTTTAAAATAAAACAATATAATAAACATATATTAATTAAAAAGAAAAATGTATACATAAAACAAATATTTGCAATGCTAGTGTTTTATATTTAAATTAATTTAAATCAAATAAATAATGAGGGCGTAAATAATTCAAGAAGAAAATGAAAACCCAGAAACACCAATTTTAATGAATTTAAATAACAAAAACAGAACAAAAACAAAAAAGCAACAAGAATCAACACAATAAATTTGTAAAATGAACTTAGTTTTTAAATAATTAAGATAAACTTATTTTCTAAATGATTAAGATAAAATAAACTAATGAATGCAAAACTAACATTTAATATATTTAAAAATAATCACTGTTTACTTAATTAATAAAATACAAATACCTAAACTCTTAGAATTTCTAAGAGAAATTAATAATAAAAATAAATTATTAATCGAACACCCCTGCCTCTTAAGACCCCTACTAATTAAACACGTTCACAAACAAAACATTATTTAAACAATGGATAAAATTTCGAATACAGTGAATTTACTCAAATCTACAAATTAATAAGAAGAGAAGAAAGATTGCCACAGGTTTCTCCATGCAACGCATTAATTAAGGGAATATTCGTCACCAAATTAAGCACCACCAGGGCATTCTTCGCCATCGTTACTACATCCTCCAACAGCTTTCTTATACCAGGGTGCACCCACCATCATTCGACGTTGCAGAACATCAGCGGCATCAAACAACATACCAGCACCGCATATTTGTAAGATATTGTATAAAAAAGAAAACTAATAGAGTAAGTTATTTTGAATTATACTATACATATTACGGCTCATTTCATATACATGTACCTTTTACTCACTTTCCTAAACTCATTTAAAATAGAACAACCACTTACCCATGTATGAATATAATTAATGTAAAAATTAACATATATAATTAATTTAATAACTTATTATTTTTATTTTATTTTATTTTATTATTCACTTACTCAGTAGATCTGTATTACCATTAATAATATTCCTTCTTTACTTGTAATTAGAATATAGAATAAATTGAATTAAACATGAAATTCTAGGATTTCTTTCATTTGAGAGGGGTGGAGGGCAGACTGAAGTATGGGTGAGGAGAGGTGATCACAAGGGGGAATTCATAGGGACAGCTTAATCATAGGCATCTATGCTGTCAAAGGGGTAGGTGGGAAAAATGTGCCCGCATGTCGTTACAGCTGGACATGCAGATGATCCCTTGTAATGTGGTAAGGCGAATCGAAAGGCGGAGGGAAATATAAATCGTGATTTTAACTGAACTCTTGGTTTTGATTGGCATGGAGGGTTCAGTATATATGTTAATACGTTAAGAACACGGGTCGAGCAACTTACCAACCTGATCGAGCTAGTCGGGAACGTTAACTACACCATGCTAAACTTGGACTTTGTGCTTCTTATACTTTTCTTTCTTTTTTTAACGTAACAGCTTCTTTTATTCATTGAACCAGAACGACGTATAACATGTATTGTAGTATATTTTAGTGTATTTCAGTATATTCTAGTGTATTTTAGTATATTTTAGTGTATTTTAGTATATTTTAGTATATTTTAGTCTATTCTAGTATATTTTAGTGTATTCTAATATATTTTAGTGAATTTTAGAATATTTTAGTGTGTTTTAGTATATTTTAGTGTATTTTAGTATATTTTATTGTATTTTAGTATATTTTAGTGTATTTTAGTATATTTTAGTATATTTTAGTGTATTCTAATATATTTTAGTATATGTTAGTATATTTTAGTGTAATTTAGTATATTTTTGTGTATTTTAGTATATGTTAGTATATACTAGTATATATCTAGCATATTTTATTGAATTTAGTATATTTTAGTGTATTTTAGTATATTTTAGTGTATTTCAGTATATTTTAGTGTATTCTAGTATATTTTAGTGTATTTTAGTGTATTCTAGTTTATTTTAGTGTATTTTAGTATATATTAGTATATTTTATTATATATTAGTGTATTCTAGTATATTTTAGTGTATTTTAGTATATTTAGGTCTATTTTAAATTATATTTTAGTGTATTCTAGTATATCTTAGTGTATTTTAGTAAATTTTAGTGTAGTTTAGTATATTTTAGTCTATTTTAGTATATTTTATTGAATTCTATTATATTTTACTGCATTTTAGTATATTCTAGTATATTTTAGTCTATTTGAGTATATTTTAGTGTATTTTAGTATATTTTAGTTATTTTAGTATATTCAAGTGTATTTTAGTAAATTTTAGTGTATTTTAGTATATTTTATTTTATTTTAGTATATTTTATTGTATTTTGGTATATTTTAGTATAGTTTAGTCTATTCTAGTATATTTTAGTGTATTCTAGTATACTTTAGTGTATTTTAGTATATTTTAGTGTATTTTAGTATATCTTAGTGTATTCTAGTATATTTGAGTGTATTTTAGTATATTCTAGTGTATTTTAGTATATTTTAGTGTATTTTAGTATATTTTATTGTATTTTAGTATATTTTAGTGTATTTTAGTATATTTTAGTATATTTTAGACTATTCTAGTATATTTTAGTGTATTCTAGTATATTTTAGTGTATTTTAGTATATTTTAGTGTGTTTTAGTATATTTTAGTGTTTTTCAGTATATTTTAGTATATTCTAGTATATTTTAGTGTATTTTCGTGTATTCTAGTTTATTTTAGTGTATTTTAGTATATATTAGTATATTTTATTATATATTAGTGTATTCTAGTATATTTTAGTGTATTTTAGTATATTTAGGTGTGTTTTAGTATATTTTAGTGTATTCTAGTATATTTTAGTGTCTTTTAGTAAATTTTAGTGTAGTTTAGTATATTTTAGTGTATTTTAGTATATTTTATTGAATTCTATTATATTTTAGTGCATTTTAGTATATTTTAGTGTATTTTAGTGTATTTTAGTGTATTTTAGTGTAGTTTAGTATATTTTAGTGTATTTTAGTATATTTTAGTGTATTTTTGTATATTTTAGTGCATTCTAGTATATTTTAGTGTATTTTAGTATATTTTAGTGTATTTTAGTATATTCTAGTATATTTTAGTGTATTTTAGTATATTTTAGTGTATTTTAGTATATTTTAGTGTATTCTAATATATTTTAGTATATTTTAGTGTAGTTTAGTATATTTTTGTGTATTTTAGTATATGTTAGTGTATTCTAGTATATTTGATTGAATTTTAGTATATTTTAGTGTACTTTAGTATATTTTGGTGTATTTCAGTATATTTTAGTGTATTGTAGTATATTTTAGTGTATTTCAGTGTATTCTAGTATATTTTAGTGTATTCTAGTATATTTTAGTACATTTGAGTGTAATTTAGAATATTGTATTGTATTTTAGTGTATTTTAGTATATTCTAGTGTATTTTAGTATATTTTAGTGTATTTTAGTATATTTTCTTGTATTTTAGTATATTTTATTGTATTTTTGTACATTCTAGTATATTTTAGTGTATTCTAGTATATTTTAGTGTATTTTAGTATATTTTAGCGTATTTTAGTATATTTTAGTGTATTGTAGTATATTTTAGTGTATTTCAGTATATTCTAGTACATTTTAGTGTATTTTAGTATATTTTAGTATATTTTAGTCTATTCTAGTATATTTTAGTGTATTCTAATATATTTTAGTGAATTTTAAAATAATTTAGTGTGTTTTAGTATATTTTAGTGTATTTTAGTATATTTCATTGTATTTTAGTATATATTAGAGTATTTTAGTATATCTTAGTATATTTTGGTGTATTCTAATATATTTTAGTATATGTTAGTATATTTTAGTGTAATTTAGTATATTTTTGTGTATTTTAGTATATGTTAGTATATACCAGTATATATCTAGCATATTTTATTGAATTTTAGTATATTTTAGTGTATTTTAGTATATTTTAGTGTATTTCAGTATATTTTAGTGTATTCTAGTATATTTTAGTGTATTTTAGTGTATTCTAGTTTATTTTAGTGTATTTTAGTATATATTAGTATATTTTATTATATATTAGTGTATTCTAGTATATTTTAGTGTATTTTAGTTTATTTAGGTCTATTTTAGTATATTTTAGTGTATTCTAGTATATTTTAGTGTAGTTTAGTATATTTTAGTGTATTTTAGTAAATTTTATTGAATTCTATTATATTTTACTGCATTTTAGTATATTATAGTATATTTTAGTGTATTTTAGTATATTTTAGTGTATTTTAGTATATTTTAGTTATTTTAGTATATTCTAGTGTATTTTAGTATATTTTAGTGTATTTTAGTATATTTTATTTTATTTTAGTATATTTTATTGTATTTAATATATTTTAGTATAGTTTAGTCTATTCTAGTATATTTTAGTGTATTCTAGTATACTTTAGTGTATTTTAGTATATTTTAGTGTATTTTAGTATATCTTAGTGTATTCTAGTATATTTGAGTGTATTTTAGTATATTCTAGTGTATTTTAGTATATTTTAGTGTATTTTAGTATATTTTATTGTATTTTAGTATATTCTAGTGTATTTTAGTATATTTTAGTATATTTTAGACTATTCTAGTATATTTTAGTGTATTCTAGTATATTTTAGTGTATTTTAGTATATTTTAGTGTGTTTTAGTATATTTTAGTGTATTTTAGTATATTTTATTGTATTTTAGTATATTTTAGTGTATTTTAGTATATTTTAGTATATTTTAGTGTATTCTAATATATTTTAGTATATTTTAGTGTATTTTAGTAAATTTTAGTGTAGTTTAGTATATTTTAGTGTATTTTAGTATATTTTAGTGAATTCTATTATATTTTAGTGCATTTTAGTATATTTTAGTGTATTTCAGTGTATTTTAGCGTACTTTAGTATATTTTAGTGTGTTTTAGTATATTTTAGTGTATTTTAGTATATTTTATTGTATTTTAGTATATTTTAGTGTATTTTAGTATATTTTAGTGTATTCTAATATATTTTAGTATATTTTAGTGTAGTTTAGTATATTTTTGTGTATTTTAGTATATGTTAATGTATTCTAGTATATTTTACTGACTTTTAGTATATTTTAGTGTATTTTAGTATACTTTAGTGTGTTTCAGTATATTTAAGTGTATTCTAGTATATTTTAGTGTATTTTAGTATATTCTAGTATATTTTAGTGTATTTTAGTATATATTAGTATATTTTATTATATATTAGTGTATTCTAGTATATTTTAGTGTATTTTAGTATATATTTAAGTGTATTTTAGTATATTTTAGTGTATTCTAGTATATTTTAGTGTATTTTAGTTTATTTTATTGAAATCTATTATATTTTAGTGCATTTTAGTATATTTTAGTGTATTTTAGTGCATTTTAGTGTACTTTAGTATATTTTAGTGTATTTTAGTATATATTAATGTATTTTAGTATATTTTAGTGTATTCTAGTATACTTTAGTGTATTTTAGTATATTTTAGTGTATTTTAGTATATTCTAGTATATTTTAGTGTATTCTAGTATTTTTTAGTGTTTTTAGTACATTTTAACATATTTTGGGGTATTTTAGTATATTTTATTGTATTTTAGTATATTTTTGTGTATTTTAGTATATTTTATTATATTTTAGTGTATTCTAATACCTTTTAGTATATTTTAGTGTAGTTTAATATATTTTTGTGTATTTTAGTATATTTTAGTTATACT
>JASKUP010000421.1:0-14254 GCA_030448955.1 Trichopoda pennipes
ACGGAGATACAGCCATTTTAAATTTTTAATTTTCATATAAAAATCGATTTTTTCATAGGTGATCCCAAATTAGACCTATTTTTGCGAAATTCCTCTTATTTACGGAGATACAGCCATTTCAAGTTTTTAATTTAATTTTCATATAAAAATCGATTTTTTTATAGGTGATCCCAAATTAGGCTTATTTTTGCGAAATTCCTCTTATTTACGGAGATACAGCCATTTTAAGTTTTTAATTTAATTTTCATATAAAAATCGATTTTTTCATAGGTGATCCCAAATTAGGCTTATTTTTGCGAAATTCCTCTTATTTACGGAGATACAGCCATTTTAAGTTTTTAATTTAATTTTCATATAAAAATCGATTTTTTCATAGGTGATCCCAAATTAGGCTTATTTTTGCGAAATTCCTCTTATTTACGGAGATACAGCCATTTTAAGTTTTTAATTTAATTTTCATATAAAAATCGATTTTTTATAGGTGATCCCAAATTAGGCTTATTTTTGCGAAATTCCTCTTATTTACGGAGATACAGCCATTTTAAGTTTTTAATTTAATTTTCATATAAAAATCGATTTTTTCATAGGTGATCCCAAATTAGGCTTATTTTTGCGAAATTCCTCTTATTTACGGAGATACAGCCATTTTAAGTTTTTAATTTAATTTTCATATAAAAATCGATTTTTTTATAGGTGATCCCAAATTAGGCTTATTTTTGCGAAATTCCTCTTATTTACGGAGATACAGCCATTTTAAGTTTTTAATTTAATTTCATATAAAAATCGATTTTTTCATAGGTGATCCCAAATTAGGCTTATTTTTGCGAAATTCCTCTTATTTACGGAGATACAGCCATTTTAAGTTTTTAATTTAATTTTCATATAAAAATCGATTTTTTTATAGGTGATCCCAAATTAGGCTTATTTTTGCGAAATTCCTCTTATTTACGGAGATACAGCCATTTTAAGTTTTTAATTTAATTTTCATATAAAAATCGATTTTTTATAGGTGATCCCAAATTAGGCTTATTTTTGCGAAATTCCTCTTATTTACGGAGATACAGCCATTTTAAGTTTTTCATTTTCATATAAAAATCGATTTTTTCATAGGTGATCCCAAATTAGGCTTATTTTTGCGAAATTCTTCTTATTTACGGAGATACAGCCATTTAAGTTTTTAATTTAATTTTCATATAAAAATCGATTTTTTTATAGGTGATCCCAAATTAGGCTTATTTTTGCGAAATTCCTCTTATTTACGGAGATACAGCCATTTTAAGTTTTTAATTTAATTTTCATATAAAAATCGATTTTTTATAGGTGATCCCAAATTAGACTTATTTTTGCGAAATTCCTCTTATTTACGGAGATACAGCCATTTTAAGTTTTTAATTTAATTTTACAGCCATTTTAAGTTTTTAATTTAATTTTCATATAAAAATCGATTTTTTTATAGGTGATCCCAAATTAGGCTTATTTTTGCGAAATTCCTCTTATTTACGGAGATACAGCCATTTTAAGTTTTTAATTTTCATATAAAAATCGATTTTTTTCATAGGTGATCCCAAATTAGGCTTATTTTTGCGAAATTCCTCTTATTTACGGAGATACAGCCATTTTAAGTTTTTCATTTTTATATAAAAATCGATTTTTTCATAGGTGATCCCAAATTAGGCTTATTTTTGCGAAATTCCTCTTATTTACGGAGATACAGTCATTTTAAGTTTTTAATTTAATTTTCATATAAAAATCGATTTTTTTCATAGGTGATCCCAAATTAGGCTTATTTTTGCGAAATTCCTCTTATTTACGGAGATACAGCCATTTTAAGTTTTTAATTTAATTTTCATATAAAAATCGATTTTTTTATAGGTGATCCCAAATTAGACTTATTTTTGCGAAATTCCTCTTATTTACGGAGATACAGCCATTTTAAGTTTTTAATTTAATTTTACAGCCATTTTAAGTTTTTAATTTAATTTTCATATAAAAATCGATTTTTTATAGGTGATCCCAAATTAGGCTTATTTTTGCGAAATTCCTCTTATTTACGGAGATACAGCCATTTTAAGTTTTTAATTTTCATATAAAAATCGATTTTTTTCATAGGTGATCCCAAATTAGGCTTATTTTTGCGAAATTCCTCTTATTTACGGAGATACAGCCATTTTAAGTTTTTCATTTTTATATAAAAATCGATTTTTTCATAGGTGATCCCAAATTAGGCTTATTTTTGCGAAATTCCTCTTATTTACGGAGATACAGTCATTTTAAGTTTTTAATTTAATTTTCATATAAAAATCGATTTTTTTCATAGGTGATCCCAAATTAGGCTTATTTTTGCGAAATTCCTCTTATTTACGGAGATACAGCCATTTTAAGTTTTTCATTTTCATATAAAAATCGATTTTTTCATAGGTGATCCCAAATTAGGCTTATTTTTGCGAAATTTCTCTTATTTACGGAGATACAGCCATTTTAAATTTTTAATTTTCATATAATAAAAATCGATTTTTTCATAGGTGATCCCAAATTAGGCTTATTTTTGCGAAATTCCTCTTATTTACGGAGATACAGCCATTTAAGTTTTTAATTTAATTTTCATATAAAAATCGATTTTTTCATAGGTGATCCCAAATTAGGCTTATTTTTGCGAAATTCCTCTTATTTACGGAGATACAGCCATTTTAAGTTTTTAATTTAATTTTCATATAAAAATCGATTTTTTTATAGGTGATCCCAAATTAGGCTTATTTTGCGAAATTCCTCTTATTTACGGAGATACAGCCATTTTAAGTTTTTAATTTAATTTTCATATAAAAATCGATTTTTTCATAGGTGATCCCAAATTAGGCTTATTTTTGCGAAATTCCTCTTATTTACGGAGATACAGCCATTTTAAGTTTTTAATTTAATTTTCATATAAAAATCGATTTTTTTATAGGTGATCCCAAATTAGGCTTATTTTTGCGAAATTCCTCTTATTTACGGAGATACAGTCATTTTAAGTTTTTAATTTAATTTTCATATAAAAATCGATTTTTTCATAGGTGATCCCAAATTAGGCTTATTTTTGCGAAATTCCTCTTATTTACGGAGATACAGCCATTTTAAGTTTTTAATTTAATTTTCATATAAAAATCGATTTTTTTATAGGTGATCCCAAATTAGGCTTATTTTTGCGAAATTCCTCTTATTTACGGAGATACAGCCATTTTAAGTTTTTAATTTAATTTTCATATAAAATCGATTTTTTCATAGGTGATCCCAAATTAGGCTTATTTTTGCGAAATTCCTCTTATTTACGGAGATACAGCCATTTTAAGTTTTTAATTTAATTTTCATATAAAAATCGATTTATTCATAGGTGATCCCAAATTAGGCTTATTTTTGCGAAATTCCTCTTATTTACGGAGATACAGCCATTTTAAGTTTTTAATTTAATATTCATATTTTCAAATTAGGCTTATTTTTGCGAAATTCCTCTTATTTACGGAGATACAGCCATTTTAAGTTTTTAATTTAATTTTCATATAAAAATCGATTTTTTATAGGTGATCCCAAATTAGGCTTATTTTTGCGAAATTCCTCTTATTTACGGAGATACAGCCATTTTAAGTTTTTAATTTAATTTTACAGCCATTTTAAGTTTTTAATTTAATTTTCATATAAAAATCGATTTTTTTATAGGTGATCCCAAATTAGGCTTATTTTTGCGAAATTCCTCTTATTTACGGAGATACAGCCATTTTAAGTTTTTAATTTAATTTTCATATAAAAATCGATTTTTTCATAGGTGATTCCAAATTAGGCTTATTTTTGCGAAATTCCTCTTATTTACGGAGATACAGCCATTTTAAGTTTTTAATTAATTTTCATATAAAAATCGATTTTTTCATAGGTGATCCCAAATTAGGCTTATTTTTGCGAAATTCCTCTTATTTACGGAGATACAGCCATTTTAAGTTTTTAATTTTCATATAAAATCGATTTTTTCATAGGTGATCCCAAATTAGGCCTATTTTTGCGAAATTCCTCTTATTTACGGAGATACAGCCATTTTAAGTTTTTAATTTAATTTTCATATAAAAATCGATTTTTTTATAGGTGATCCCAAATTAGGCTTATTTTTGCGAAATTCCTCTTATTTACGGAGATACAGCCATTTTAAGTTTTTGATTTTCATATAAAAATCGATTGTTTCATAGGTGATCCCAAAATAGGCTTATTTTTGCGAAATTCCTCTTATTTACGGAGATACAGCCATTTTAAGTTTTTAATTTTCATATAAAAATAGATTTTTTTCATAATTGATCCCAAATTAGGCTTATTTTTGCGAAATTCCTCTTATTTAAGGAGATACAGCCATTTTAAGTTTTTAATTTTCATATAAAAATCGATTTTTTCATAGGTGATCCCAAATTAGGCTTATTTTTGCGAAATTCCTCTTATTTACGGAGATACAGCCATTTTAAGTTTTTAATTTTCATATAAAAATCGATTTTTTCATAGGTGATCCCAAATTAGGCTTATTTTTGCGAAATTCCTCTTATTTACGGAGATACAGCCATTTTAAATTTAAATTTTCATATAAAAATCGATTTTTTCATAGGTGATCCCAAATTAGTTTAATTTTTTCATAGGTGATCATATAAAAATCGATTTTTTCATAGGTGATCCCAAATTAGGCTTATTTTTGCGAAATTCCTCTTATTTACGGAGATACAGAGCCATTTTAAGTTTTTAATTAATTTTCATATAAAAATCGATTTTTTCATAGGTGATCCCAAATTAGGCTTATTTTTGCGAAATTCCTCTTATTTACGGAGATACAGCCATTTTAAGTTTTTAATTTTCATATAAAAATCGATTTTTTCATAGGTGATCCCAAATTAGGCTATTTTTGCGAAATTCCTCTTATTTACGGAGATACAGCCATTTTAAGTTTTTAATTTAATTTTCATATAAAAATCGATTTTTTCATAGGTGATCCCAAATTAGGCTTATTTTTGCGAAATTCCTCTTATTTACGGAGATACAGCCATTTTAAGTTTTAATTTAATTTTCATATAAAAATCGATTTTTTCATAGGTGATCCCAAATTAGGCTTATTTTTGCGAAATTCCTCTTATTTACGGAGATACAGCCATTTTAAGTTTTTAATTAATTTTCATATAAAATTCGATTTTTTCATAGGTGATCCCAAATTAGGCTTATTTTTGCGAAATTCCTCTTATTTACGGAGATACAGCCATTTTAAGTTTTTAATTTTCATATAAAAATCGATTTTTTCATAGGTGATCCCAAATTAGGCCTATTTTTGCGAAATTCCTCTTATTTACGGAGATACAGCCATTTTAAGTTTTTAATTTAATTTTCATATAAAAATCGATTTTTTTATAGGTGATCCCAAATTAGGCTTATTTTTGCGAAATTCCTCTTATTTACGGAGATACAGCCATTTTAAGTTTTTGATTTTCATATAAAAATCGATTGTTTCATAGGTGATCCCAAAATAGGCTTATTTTTGCGAAATTCCTCTTATTTACGGAGATACAGCCATTTTAAGTTTTTAATTTTCATATAAAAATAGATTTTTTTCATAATTGATCCCAAATTAGGCTTATTTTTGCGAAATTCCTCTTATTTACGGAGATACAGCCATTTTAAGTTTTTAATTTTCATATAAAAATCGATTTTTTCATAGGTGATCCCAAATTAGGCCTATTTTTGCGAAATTCCTCTTATTTACGGAGATACAGCCATTTTAAGTTTTTAATTTAATTTTCATATAAAAATCGATTTTTTTATAGGTGATCCCAAATTAGGCTTATTTTTGCGAAATTCCTCTTATTTACGGAGATACAGCCATTTTAAATTTTTGATTTTCATATAAAAATCGATTGTTTCATAGGTGATCCCAAAATAGGCTTATTTTTGCGAAATTCCTCTTATTTACGGAGATACAGCCATTTTAAGTTTTTAATTTTCATATAAAAATAGATTTTTTTCATAATTGATCCCAAATTAGGCTTATTTTTGCGAAATTCCTCTTATTTAAGGAGATACAGCCATTTTAAATTTTTAATTTTCATATAAAAATCGATTTTTTCATAGGTGATCCCAAATTAGGCTTATTTTTGCGAAATTCCTCTTATTTACGGAGATACAGCCATTTTAAGTTTTTAATTTTCATATAAAAATCGATTTTTTCATAGGTGATCCCAAATTAGGCTTATTTTTGCGAAATTCCTCTTATTTACGGAGATACAGCCATTTTAAATTTAAATTTTCATATAAAAATCGATTTTTTCATAGGTGATCCCAAATTAGTTTAATTTTTTCATAGGTGATCATATAAAAATCGATTTTTTCATAGGTGATCCCAAATTAGGCTTATTTTTGCGAAATTCCTCTTATTTACGGAGATACAGCCATTTTAAGTTTTTAATTAATTTTCATATAAAAATCGATTTTTTCATAGGTGATCCCAAATTAGGCTTATTTTTGCGAAATTCCTCTTATTTACGGAGATACAGCCATTTTAAGTTTTTAATTTTCATATAAAAATCGATTTTTTCATAGGTGATCCCAAATTAGGCCTATTTTTGCGAAATTCCTCTTATTTACGGAGATACAGCCATTTTAAGTTTTTAATTTAATTTTCATATAAAAATCGATTTTTTCATAGGTGATCCCAAATTAGGCTTATTTTTGCGAAATTCCTCTTATTTACGGAGATACAGCCATTTTAAGTTTTTAATTTAATTTTCATATAAAAATCGATTTTTTCATAGGTGATCCCAAATTAGGCTTATTTTTGCGAAATTCCTCTTATTTACGGAGATACAGCCATTTTAAGTTTTTAATTAATTTTCATATAAAAATCGATTTTTTCATAGGTGATCCCAAATTAGGCTTATTTTTGCGAAATTCCTCTTATTTACGGAGATACAGCCATTTTAAGTTTTTAATTTTCATATAAAAATCGATTTTTTCATAGGTGATCCCAAATTAGGCCTATTTTTGCGAAATTCCTCTTATTTACGGAGATACAGCCATTTTAAGTTTTTAATTTAATTTTCATATAAAAATCGATTTTTTTTTAGGTGATCCCAAATTAGGCTTATTTTTGCGAAATTCCTCTTATTTACGGAGATACAGCCATTTTAAGTTTTTGATTTTCATATAAAAATCGATTGTTTCATAGGTGATCCCAAAATAGGCTTATTTTTGCGAAATTCCTCTTATTTACGGAGATACAACCATTTTAAGTTTTTAATTTTCATATAAAAATAGATTTTTTTCATAATTGATCCCAAATTAGGCTTATTTTTGCGAAATTCCTCTTATTTAAGGAGATACAGCCATTTTAAGTTTTTAATTTTCATATAAAAATCGATTTTTTCATAGGTGATCCCAAATTAGGCTTATTTTTGCGAAATTCCTCTTATTTACGGAGATACAGCCATTTTAAGTTTTTAATTTTCATATCGATTTTTTCATAGGTGATCCCAAATTAGGCTTATTTTTGCGAAATTCCTCTTATTTACGGAGATACAGCCATTTTAAGTTTTTAATTTAATTTTACAGCCATTTTAAGTTTTTAATTTAATTTTCATATAAAAATCGATTTTTTTATAGGTGATCCCAAATTAGGCTTATTTTTGCGAAATTCCTCTTATTTAAGGAGATACAGCCATTTTAAGTTTTTAATTTTCATATAAAAATCGATTTTTTCATAGGTGATCCCAAATTAGGCTTATTTTTGCGAAATTCCTCTTATTTACGGAGATACAGCCATTTTAAGTTTTTAATTTTCATATAAAAATCGATTTTTTCATAGGTGATCCCAAATTAGGCTTATTTTTGCGAAATTCCTCTTATTTACGGAGATACAGCCATTTTAAGTTTTAATTTTCATATAAAAATCGATTTTTTCATAGGTGATCCCAAATTAGGCTTATTTTTACAGCCATTTTAAGTTTTTAATTTAATTTTACAGCCATTTTAAGTTTTTAATTTAATTTTCATATAAAAATCGATTTTTTCATAAGTGATCCCAAATTAGCCTTTTTTTTCGAAATTCCTCTTATTTACGGAGATACAGCCATTCTAAGTTTTTAATTTAATTTTCATATTTTCAAATTAGGCTTATTTTTGCGAAATTCCTCTTATTTACGGAGATACAGCCATTTTAAGTTTTTAATTTAATTTTCATATAAAAATCGATTTTTTTATAGGTGATCCCAAATTAGGCTTATTTTTGCGAAATTCCTCTTATTTACGGAGATACAGCCATTTTAAGTTTTTAATTTTCATATAAAAATCGATTTTTTCATAGGTGATCCCAAATTAGGCTTATTTTTGCGAAACTCCTCTTATTTACGGAGATACAGCCATTTTAAGTTTTTAATTTAATTTTCATATAAAAATCGATTTTTTTATAGGTGATCCCAAATTAGGCTTATTTTTGCGAAATTCCTCTTATTTACGGAGATACAGCCATTTTAAGTTTTTAATTTAATTTTACAGCCATTTTAAGTTTTTAATTTAATTTTCATATAAAAATCGATTTTTTCATAGGTGATCCCAAATTAGGCTTATTTTTGCGAAATTCCTCTTATTTACGGAGATACAGCCATTTTAAGTTTTTAATTTAATTTTCATATAAAAATCGATTTTTTTATAGGTGATCCCAAATTAGGCTTATTTTTGCGAAATTCCTCTTATTTACGGAGATACAGCCATTTTAAGTTTTTAATTTCATATAAAAATCGATTTTTTCATAGGTGATCCCAAATTAGGCTTATTTTTGCAAAATTCCTCTTATTTACGGAGATACAGCCATTTTAAGTTTTTAATTTAATTTTCATATAAAAATCGATTTTTTCATAGGTGATCCCAAATTAGGCTTATTTTTGCGAAATTCCTCTTATTTACGGAGATACAGCCATTTTAAGTTTTTAATTTTCATATAAAAATCGATTTTTTTCGTAGGTGATCCCAAATTAGGCTTATTTTTGCGAAATTCCTCTTATTTAAGGAGATACAGCCATTTTAAGTTTTTAATTTTCATATAAAAATGATTTTTTCATAGGTGATCCCAAATTAGGCTTATTTTTGCGAAATTCCTCTTATTTACGGAGATACAGCCATTTTAAGTTTTTAATTTTCATATAAAAATCGATTTTTTTCATAGGTGATCCCAAATTAGGCTTATTTTTGCGAAATTCCTCTTATTTAAGGAGATACAGCCATTTTAAGTTTTTAATTTTCATATAAAAATCGATTTTTTCATAGGTGATCCCAAATTAGGCTTATTTTTTGCGAAATTCCTCTTATTTAAGGAGATACAGCCATTTTAAGTTTTTAATTTTCATATAAAAATCGATTTTTTCATAGGTGATCCCAAATTAGGCTTATTTTTGCGAAATTCCTCTTATTTACGGAGATACAGCCATTTTAAGTTTTTAATTTTCATATAAAAATCGATTTTTTTCATAGGTGATCCCAAATTAGGCTTATTTTTGCGAAATTCCTCTTATTTAAGGAGATACAGCCATTTTAAGTTTTTAGTTTTCATATAAAAATCGATTTTTTCATAGGTGATCCCAAATTAGGCTTATTTTTGCGAAATTCCTCTTATTTACGGAGATACAGCCATTTTAAGTTTTTAATTTTCATATAAAAATCGATTTTTTTCATAGGTGATCCCAAATTAGGCTTATTTTTGCGAAATTCCTCTTATTTAAGGAGATACAGCCATTTTAAGTTTTTAATTTTCATATAAAAATCGATTTTTTCATAGGTGATCCCAAATTAGGCTTATTTTTGCGAAATTCCTCTTATTTACGGAGATACAGCCATTTTAAGTTTTAATTTTCATATAAAAATCGATTTTTTCATAGGTGATCCCAAATTAGGCTTATTTTTGCGAAATTCCTCTTATTTACGGAGATACAGCCATTTTAAGTTTTTAATTTAATTTTCATATAAAAATCGATTTTTTTATAGGTGATCCCAAATTAGGCTTATTTTTGCGAAATTCCTCTTATTTACGGAGATACAGCCATTTTAAGTTTTTAATTTAATTTTCATATAAAAATCGATTTTTTCATAGGTGATCCCAAATTAGGCTTATTTTTGCGAAATTCCTCTTATTTACGGAGATACAGCCATTTTAAGTTTTTAATTTAATTTTCATATAAAAATCGATTTTTTCATAGGTGATCCCAAATTAGGCTTATTTTTGCGAAATTCCTCTTATTTACGGAGATACAGCCATTTTAAGTTTTTAATTTAATATTCATATTTTCAAATTAGGCTTATTTTTGCGAAATTCCTCTTATTTACGGAGATACAGCCATTTTAAGTTTTTAATTTAATTTTCATATAAAAATCGATTTTTTTATAGGTGATCCCAAATTAGGCTTATTTTTGCGAAATTCCTCTTATTTACGGAGATACAGCCATTTTAAGTTTTTAATTTAATTTTACAGCCATTTTAAGTTTTTAATTTAATTTTCATATAAAAATCGATTTTTTTATAGGTGATCCCAAATTAGGCTTATTTTTGCGAAATTCCTCTTATTTACGGAGATACAGCCATTTTAAGTTTTTAATTTAATTTTCATATAAAAATCGATTTTTTCATAGGTGATCCCAAATTAGGCTTATTTTTGCGAAATTCCTCTTATTTACGGAGATACAGCCATTTTAAGTTTTTAATTTTCATATAAAAATCGATTTTTTCATAGGTGATCCCAAATTAGGCCTATTTTTGCGAAATTCCTCTTATTTACGGAGATACAGCCATTTTAAGTTTTTAATTTAATTTTCATATAAAAATCGTTTTTTTTATAGGTGATCCCAAATTAGGCTTATTTTTGCGAAATTCCTCTTATTTACGGAGATACAGCCATTTTAAGTTTTTGATTTTCATATAAAAATCGATTGTTTCATAGGTGATCCCAAAATAGGCTTATTTTTGCGAAATTCCTCTTATTTACGGAGATACAGCCATTTTAAGTTTTTAATTTTCATATAACAATCGATTTTTTTCATAATTGATCCCAAATTAGGCTTATTTTTGCGAAATTCCTCTTATTTAAGGAGATACAGCCATTTTAAGTTTTTAATTTTCATATAAAAATCGATTTTTTCATAGGTGATCCCAAATTAGGCTTATTTTTGCGAAATTCCTCTTATTTACGGAGATACAGCCATTTTAAGTTTTTAATTTTCATATAAAAATCGATTTTTTCATAGGTGATCCCAAATTAGGCTTATTTTTGCGAAATTCCTCTTATTTACGGAGATACAGCCATTTTAAATTTTAATTTTCATACAAAAATCGATTTTTTCATAGGTGATCCCAAATTAGTTTAATTTTTTCATAGGTGATCATATAAAAATCGATTTTTTCATAGGTGATCCCAAATTAGGCTTATTTTTGCGAAATTCCTCTTATTTACGGAGATACAGCCATTTTAAATTTTAATTTTCATATAAAAATCGATTTTTTCATAGGTGATCCCAAATTAGGCTTATTTTTGCGAAATTCCTCTTATTTACGGAGATACAGCCATTTTAAGTTTTTAATTTTCATATAAAAATCGATTTTTTTCATAGGTGATCCCAAATTAGGCTTATTTTTGCGAAATTCCTCTTATTTAAGGAGATACAGCCATTTTAAGTTTTTAGTTTTCATATAAAAATCGATTTTTTCATAGGTGATCCCAAATTAGGCTTATTTTTGCGAAATTCCTCTTATTTACGGAGATACAGCCATTTTAAGTTTTTAATTTTCATATAAAAATCGATTTTTTTCATAGGTGATCCCAAATTAGGCTTATTTTTGCGAAATTCCTCTTATTTAAGGAGATACAGCCATTTTAAGTTTTTAGTTTTCATATAAAAATCGATTTTTTCATAGGTGATCCCAAATTAGGCTTATTTTTGCGAAATTCCTCTTATTTACGGAGATACAGCCATTTTAAGTTTTTAATTTTCATATAAAAATCGATTTTTTTCATAGGTGATCCCAAATTAGGCTTATTTTTTGCGAAATTCCTCTTATTTAAGGAGATACAGCCATTTTAAGTTTTTAATTTTCATATAAAAATCGATTTTTTCATAGGTGATCCCAAATTAGGCTTATTTTTGCGAAATTCCTCTTATTTACGGAGATACAGCCATTTTAAGTTTTAATTTTCATATAAAAATCGATTTTTTCATAGGTGATCCCAAATTAGGCTTATTTTTGCGAAATTCCTCTTATTTACGGAGATACAGCCATTTTAAGTTTTTAATTTTCATATAAAAATCGATTTTTTCATAGGGTGATCCCAAATTAGGCCTATTTTTGCGAAATTCCTCTTATTTACGGAGATACAGCCATTTTAAGTTTTTAAGTTAATTTTCATATAAAAATCGATTTTTTCATAGGTGATCCCAAATTAGGCTTATTTTTGCGAAATTCCTCTTATTTACGGAGATACAGCCATTTTAAGTTTTTAATTTAATTTTCATATAAAAATCGATTTTTTCATAGGTGATCCCAAATTAGGCTTATTTTTGCGAAATTCCTCTTATTTACGGAGATACAGGCCATTTTAAGTTTTTAATTTAATTTTCATATAAAAATCGATTTTTTCATAGGTGATCCCAAATTAGGCTTACTTTTTGCGAAATTCCTCTTATTTACGGAGATACAGCCATTTTAAGTTTTTAATTTAATTTTCATATAAAAATCGATTTTTTCATAGGTGATCCCAAATTAGGCTTATTTTTGCGAAATTCCTCTTATTTACGGAGATACAGCCATTTTAAGTTTTTAATTTAATTTTCATATAAAAATCGATTTTTTTATAGGTGATCCCATATTAGGCTTATTTTTGCGAAATTCCTCTTATTTACGGAGATACAGCCATTTTAAGTTTTTAATTTAATTTTCATATAAAAATCGATTTTTTCATAGGTGATCCCAAATTAGGCTTATTTTTGCGAAATTCCTCTTATTTACGGAGATACAGCCATTTTAAGTTTTTAATTTAATATTCATATAAAAATCGATTTTTTCATAGGTGATCCCAAATCAGGCTTATTTTTGCGAAATTCCTCTTATTTACGGAGATACAGCCATTTTAAATTTTTAATTTAATATTCATATAAAAATCGATTTTTTCATAGGTGATCCCAAATTAGGCTTATTTTTGCGAAATTCCTCTTATTTACGGAGATACAGCCATTTTAAATTTTTAATTTAATTTTCATATAAAAATCGATTTTTTCATAGGTGATCCCAAATTAGGCTTATTTTTGCGAAATTCCTCTTATTTACGGAGATACAGCCATTTTAAGTTTTTAATTTAATTTTCATATAAAAATCGATTTTTTCATAGGTGCTCCCAAGTTAGGCTTATTTTTGCGAAATTCCTCTTATTTACGGAGATACAGCCATTTTAAGTTTTTAATTTAATTTTCATATAAAAATCGATTTTTTTATAGGTGCTCCCAAGTTAGGCTTATTTTTGCGAAATTCCTCTTATTAACGGAGATACAGCCATTTTAAGTTTTTAATTTAATTTTCATATAAAAATGGATTTTTTCATAGGTGATCCCAAATTAGGCTTATTTTTGCGAAATTCCTCTTATTTACGGAGATACAGCAATTTTAAGTTTTTAATTTAATTTTCATATAAAAATCGATTTTTTCATAGGTGCTCCCAAGTTAGGCTTATTTTTGCGAAATTCCTCTTATTTACGGAGATACAGCCATTTTAAGTTTTTAATTTAATTTTCATATAAAAATCGATTTTTTATAGGTGCTCCCAAGTTAGGCTTATTTTGCGAAATTCCTCTTATTAACGGAGATACAGCCATTTTAAGTTTTTAATTTAATTTTCATATAAAAATGGATTTTTTCATAGGTGATCCCAAATTAGGCTTATTTTTGCGAAATTCCTCTTATTTACGGAGATACAGCCATTTTAAGTTTTTAATTTAATTTTCATATAAAAATCGATTTTTTTATAGGTGATCCCAAATTAGGCTTATTTTTGCGAAATTCCTCTTATTTACGGAGATACAGCCATTTTAAGTTTTTAATTTAATTTTCATATAAATATCGATTTTTTCATAGGTGCTCCCAAATTAGGCTTATTTTTGCGAAATTCCTTTTATTTACGAAGATACAGCCATTTTAAGTTTTTAATTTAATTTTCATATAAAGATTGATTTTTTCATAGGT
>JASKUP010000422.1:0-11467 GCA_030448955.1 Trichopoda pennipes
CAGTCCCTCGTCCCTGTCTCATCCATCATCCCTGTCTCAGTCCCTCGTTCCTGTATCCATCCATCATCCCTGTCTCAGTCCTCGTCCCTGTCTCAGTCCCTCGTCCCTGTCTCCATCCATCAACCCTGTTTTAGTCCCTCGTCCCTGTCTCCATCCATCATCCCTGTCTCAGTCCCTCGTCCCTCTCTCAGTCCCTCGTCCCTGTCTCCATCCATCATCCCTGTCTCAGACCCTCGTCCCTGTCTCCATCCATCATCCCTGTCTCAGTCCGTCGTCCCTGTCTCAGTCCCTCGTTTCCTATCCCAGTCCCTCGTCGCTATCTCAGTCCCTCGTCCCTGTCTCCATCCATCATCCCTGTCCTCAGACCCTCGTCCCTGTCTCCATCCATCATCCCTGTCTCAGTCCCTCGTCTATATCTCAGTATCTCGTTTCAGTCCCTCGTCCCTGTCTCAGTCCCTCGTCTCTATTCCAGTCCTCGTCCCTGTCTCCATCCATCATCCTGTCTCAGACCCTCGTCCCTGTCTCCATCATCCCTGTCTCAGTCCGTCGTCCCTGTCTCAGTCCCTCGTCCCTATCCCAGTCCCTCGTCGCTATCTCAGTCCCTCGTCCCTGTCTCCATCCATCATCCCTGTCTCAGACCCTCGTCCCTGTCTCCATCCATCATCCCTGTCTCAGTCCGTCGTCCCTGTCTAAGTCCCTCGTCCCTATCCCAGTCCCTCGTTTCAGTCCCTCGTCCCTGTCTCCATACATTATCCCTGCCTCCATCCATCATCCCTCCTCCATCCATCATCCCTGTCTCAGTCCATCATCCCTTCCTCCATCCATCATCCCTGTCTCAGTCCATCATCCCTGTCTCCATCCATCATCCCTGTCTCAGTCCCTCGTCCCTGTCTCAGTCCCTCGTCCCTGTCTCAGTCCCTCGTCCCTGTCTCCATCCATCATCCCTGTCTCAGTCCCTCGTCTCTATCTCAGTCCCTCGTCCCTGTCTCAGTCCCTCGTCTCTATCCCAGTCCCTCGTTTCAGTCTCTCGTCGCTATCTCAGTCCCTTGTCGCTATCTCAGTCCCTCGTCCCTGTCTCATCCATCATCCCTGCCTCCATCCATCATCCCTTCCTCCATCCATCATCCCTGTCTCAGTCCCTCGTCCCTGTCTCCATCCATCATCCCTGTCTCAGTCCCTCGTCCCTGTCTCCATCCATCGTCCCCGTCTCAGTCCATCATCCCTTCCTCCATCCATCATCCTGTCTCAGTCCATCATCCCTGTCTCAGTCCCTCGTCCCTGTCTCAGTCCCTCGTCCCTGTCTCCATCCATCATCCCTGTCTCATCCATCATCCCTGTCTCCATCCATCATCCCTGTTTCAGTCCCTCGTCTCTATCTCAGTCCCTCGTTTCAGTCCCTCGTCCCTGTCTCAGTCCCTCGTCTCTATCCCAGTCCCTCGTTTCAGTCTCTCGTCGCTATCTCAGTCCCTCGTCCCTATCTCCATCCATCATCCCTGTCTCAGACCCTCGTCCCTGTCTCCATCCATCATCCCTGTCTCAGTCCGTCGTCCCTGTCTCAGTCCCTCGTCCCTATCCCAGTCCCTCGTTTCAGTCCCTCGTCGCTATCTCAGTCCCTCGTCCCTGTCTCCATCCATCATCCCTGTCTCAGACCCTCGTCCTGTCTCCATCCATCATCCCTGTCTCAGTCCGTCGTCCCTGTCTCAGTCCCTCGTCCCTATCCAGTCCCTCGTTTCAGTCCCTCGTCGCTATCTCAGTCCCTCGTCCCTGTCTCCATCCATCATCCCTGTCTCAGACCCTCGTCCCTGTCTCCATCCATCATCCCTGTCTCAGTCCCTCGTCCTCTATCTCAGTCCCCGCGTCGCTATCTCAGTCCCTCGTCGCTATCTCAGTCCCTCGTCCCTGTCTCAGTCCCTCGTCCTATCCCCAGTCCCTCGTTTCAATCCCTCGTCCCTATCCCAGTCCCTCGTTTCAGTCCCTCGTCGCTATCTCAGTCCCTCATCCCTGTCTCCATCCATCATCCCTGTCTCAGACCCTCGTCCCTGTCTCCATACATCATCCCTGCCTCCATCCATCATCCCTTCCTCCATCCATCATCCTGTCTCAGTCCATCATCCCTTCCTCCATCCATCATCCCTGTCTCAGTCCATCATCCCTGTCTCCATCCATCATCCCTGTCTCAGTCCCTCGTCCCTGTCTCCATCCATCATCCCTTGTCTCCATCCATCATCCCTGTCTCCATCCATCATCCCTGTCTCCATCCATCATCCCTGTCTCCATCCATCATCCCTGTCTCAGTCCCTCGTCTCTATCTCAGTCCCTCGTTTCAGTCCCTCGTCCCTGTCTCAGTCCCTCGTCTCTATCCCGTCCCTCGTTTCAGTCCCTCGTCGCTATCTCAGTCCCTCGTCCTGTCTCCATCCATCATCCCTGTCTCAGACCCTCGTCCCTGTCTCCATCCATCATCCCTGTCTCAGTCCTCGTCTCTATCTCAGTCCTCGTTTCAGTCCCTCGTCCCTGTCTCAGTCCCTCGTCTCTATCCCAGTCCCTCGTTTCAGTCCCTCGTCCCTATCCCAGTCCCTCGTCGCTATCTCAGTCCTCGTCCCTGTCTCCATCCATCATCCCTGCCTCCATCCATCATCCCTGTCTCAATCCCTCGTCCCTGTCTCAGTCCTCGTCCCTGTCTCAGTCGCTCGTCCCTGTCTCAGTCCCTCGTCCCTGTCTCAGTCCCTCGTCCCTGTCTCCGTCCCTCGTCCTTGTCTCAGTCCCTCGTACCTGTCTCAGTCCCTCGTCCCTGTCTCAGTCCCTCGTCCCTGTCTCCATCCATCATCCCTGTCTCAGTCCCACGTCTCTATCTCAGTCCCTCGTCTCTATCTCAGTCCCTCGTCCCTATTCCTCCATCATCCCTGTCTCAGTCCCTCGTCCCTGTCTCAGTCCTCGTACCTGTCTCAGTCCCTCGTCCCTCGTCCCTGTCTCAGTCCCTCGTCCCTGTCTCCATCCATGATCCCTGTCTCAGTCCCTCGTCCCTGTCTCAGTCCCTCGTCCCTGTCTCAGTCCCTCGTCCCTGTCTCCATCCATCATCCCTGTCTCAGTCGCTCGTCCCTGTCTCCATCCATCATCCCTGTCTCAGTCCCTCGTCCCTGTCTCCATCTATCATCCCTGTCTCAGTCCCTCGTCCCTGTCTCAGTCCCTCGTCCCTGTCTCAGTCCCTCGTCCCTGTCTCCATCCATCATCCCTGTCTCAGTCGCTCGTCCCTGTCTCCATCCATCATCCCTGTCTCAGTCCCTCGTCCCTGTCTCCATCCATCATCCCTGTCTCGGTCCCTCGTCCCTATTCCATCCATCATCCCTGTCTCAGTCCCTCGTCCCTGTCTCAGTCCCTCGTCCCTGTCTCAGTCCCTCGTCCCTGTCTCAGTCTCTCGTCCCTGTCTCAGTCCCTCGTACCTGTCTCAGTCCCTCGTCCCTGTCTCAGTCCCTCGTCCCTGTCTCAGTCCCTCGTCCCTGTCTCAGTAGCTCGTCCCTTTCTCCATACATCATCCCTGTCTCAGTCCCTCGTCCCTGTCTCCATCCATCATCCCTGTCTCAGTCCCTCGTCTCTATCTCAGTCCCTCGTCTCTATCTCAGTCCCTCGTCCCTGTCTCCATCCATCATCCCTGTCTCAGTCCGTCGTCCCTGTCTCAGTCGCTCGTCCCTGTCTCCATCCATCATCCCTGTCTCAGTCGCTCGTCCCTGTCTCCATCCATCATCCCTGTCTCAGTCCCTCGTCCCTGTCTGCATCCATCATCCCTGTCTCAGTCCCTCGTCCCTGTCTCAGTCCCTCGTACCTGTCTCAGTCCCTCGTCCCTGTCTCAGTCCCTCGTCCCTGTCTCAGTCGCTCGTCCCTGTCTCCATCCATCATCCCTGTCTCAGTCGCTCGTCCCTGTCTCAGTCCCTCGTCCCTGTCTCCATCCATCATCCCTGTCTCAGTCCCTCGTCCCTGTCTCCATCCATCATCCCTGTCTCAGTCCCTCGTCCCTATTCCATCCATCATCCCTGTCTCAGTCCCTCGTCCCTGTCTCAGTCCCTCGTACCTGTCTCAGTCCCTCGTCCCTGTCTCAGTCACTCGTCCCTGTCTCAGTCCCTCGTCCCTGTCTCAGTCCCTCGTCCCTGTCTCAGTCCCTCGTCCCTGTCTCAGTCCCTCGTACCTGTCTCAGTCCCTCGTCCCTGTCTCAGTCCCTCGTCCCTGTCTTAGTCGCTCGTCCCTGTCTCCATCCATCATCCCTGTCTCAGTCCCTCGTCCCTGTCTCCATCCATCATCCCTGTCTCAGTCCATCGTCCCTGTCTCCGTCGCTCGTCCCTGTCTCCATCCATCATCCCTGTCTCAGTCCCTCGTCCCTGTCTCCATTTATCATCCCTGTCTCAGTCCCTCGTCCCTGTCTCCATCCATCATCCCTGTCTCAGTCGCTCGTCCCTGTCTCAGTCCCTCGTCCCTGTCTCCATCCATCATTCCTGTCTCCATCCATCATCCCTGTCTCAGTCCCTCGTCCCTATTCCATCCATCATCCCTGTCTCAGTCCCTCGTCCCTGTCTCAGTCCCTCGTCCCTGTCTCCAGCCATCATCCCTGTCTCAGTCCCTCGTCCCTGTCTCAGTCCCTCGTCCCTGTCTCAGTCCCTCGTCCCTGTCTCCATCCATCATCCCTGTCTCAGTCCCTCGTCCCTGTCTCCATCCATCATCCCTGTCTCAGACCCTCGTCCCTGTCTCCATACATCATCCCTGCCTCCATCCATCATCCCTTCCTCCATCCATCATCCCTGTCTCAGTCCATCATCCCTTCCTCCATCCATCATCCCTGTCTCAGTCCATCATCCCTGTCTCCATCCATCATCCCTGTCTCAGTCCCTCGTCCCTGTCTCAGTCCCTCGTCCCTGTCTCAGTCCCTCGTCCCTGTCTCCATCCATCATCCCTGTCTCCATCCATCATCCCTGTCTCCATCCATCATCCCTGTCTCCATCCATCATCCCTGTCTCAGTCCGTCGTCTCTATCTCAGTCCCTCGTTTCAGTCCCTCGTCCCTGTCTCAGTCCCTCGTCTCTATCCCAGTCCCTCGTTTCAGTCCCTCGTCGCTATCTCAGTCCCTCGTCCCTGTCTCCATCCATCATCCCTGTCTCAGTCCCTCGTCTCTATCTCAGTCCCTCGTTTCAGTCCCTCGTCCCTGTCTCAGTCCCTCGTCTCTATCCCAGTCCCTCGTTTCAGTCCCTCGTCGCTATCTCAGTCCCTCGTCCCTGTCTCCATCCATCATCCCTGTCTCAGACCCTCGTCCCTGTCTCCATCCATCATCCCTGTCTCAGTCCCTCGTCTCTATCTCAGTCCCGCGTCGCTATCTCAGTCCCTCGTCGCTATCTCAGTCCCTCGTCCCTGTCTCAGTCCCTCGTCTCTATCCCAGTCCCTCGTTTCAATCCCTCGTCCCTATCCCAGTCCCTCGTTTCAGTCCCTCGTCGCTATCTCAGTCCCTCATCCCTGTCTCCATCCATCATCCCTGTCTCAGACCCTCGTCCCTGTCTCCATACATCATCCCTGCCTCCATCCATCATCCCTTCCTCCATCCATCATCCCTGTCTCAGTCCATCATCCCTTCCTCCATCCATCATCCCTGTCTCAGTCCATCATCCCTGTCTCCATCCATCATCCCTGTCTCAGTCCCTCGTCCCTGTCTCCATCCATCATCCCTGTCTCCATCCATCATCCCTGTCTCCATCCATCATCCCTGTCTCCATCCATCATCCCTGTCTCTATCCATCATCCCTGTCTCAGTCCCTCGTCTCTATCTCAGTCCCTCGTTTCAGTCCCTCGTCCCTGTCTCAGTCCCTCGTCTCTATCCCAGTCCCTCGTTTCAGTCCCTCGTCGCTATCTCAGTCCCTCGTCCCTGTCTCCATCCATCATCCCTGTCTCAGACCCTCGTCCCTGTCTCCATCCATCATCCCTGTCTCAGTCCCTCGTCTCTATCTCAGTCCCTCGTTTCAGTCCCTCGTCCCTGTCTCAGTCCCTCGTCTCTATCCCAGTCCCTCGTTTCAGTCCCTCGTCCCTATCCCAGTCCCTCGTCGCTATCTCAGTCCCTCGTCCCTGTCTCCATCCATCATCCCTACCTCCATCCATCATCCCTGTCTCAATCCCTCGTCCCTGTCTCAGTCCCTCGTCCCTGTCTCAGTCGCTCGTCCCTGTCTCAGTCCCTCGTCCCTGTCTCAGTCCCTCGTCCCTGTCTCCGTCCCTCGTCCCTGTCTCAGTCCCTCGTACCTGTCTCAGTCGCTCGTCCCTGTCTCAGTCCCTCGTCCCTGTCTCCATCCATCATCCCTGTCTCAGTCCCACGTCTCTATCTCAGTCCCTCGTCTCTATCTCAGTCCCTCGTCCCTATTCCATCCATCATCCCTGTCTCAGTCCCTCGTCCCTGTCTCAGTCCCTCGTACCTGTCTCAGTCCCTCGTCCCTCGTCCCTGTCTCAGTCCCTCGTCCCTGTCTCCATCCATCATCCCTGTCTCAGTCCCTCGTCCCTGTCTCAGTCCCTCGTCCCTGTCTCAGTCCCTCGTCCCTGTCTCCATCCATCATCCCTGTCTCAGTCGCTCGTCCCTGTCTCCATCCATCATCCCTGTCTCAGTCCCTCGTCCCTGTCTCCATCTATCATCCCTGTCTCAGTCCCTCGTCCCTGTCTCAGTCCCTCGTCCCTGTCTCAGTCCCTCGTCCCTGTCTCCATCCATCATCCCTGTCTCAGTCGCTCGTCCCTGTCTCCATCCATCATCCCTGTCTCAGTCCCTCGTCCCTGTCTCCATCCATCATCCCTGTCTCGGTCCCTCGTCCCTATTCCATCCATCATCCCTGTCTCAGTCCCTCGTCCCTGTCTCAGTCCCTCGTCCCTGTCTCAGTCCCTCGTCCCTGTCTCAGTCTCTCGTCCCTGTCTCAGTCCCTCGTACCTGTCTCAGTCCCTCGTCCCTGTCTCAGTCCCTCGTCCCTGTCTCAGTCCCTCGTCCCTGTCTCAGTAGCTCGTCCCTTTCTCCATACATCATCCCTGTCTCAGTCCCTCGTCCCTGTCTCCATCCATCATCCCTGTCTCAGTCCCTCGTCTCTATCTCAGTCCCTCGTCTCTATCTCAGTCCCTCGTCCCTGTCTCCATCCATCATCCCTGTCTCAGTCCGTCGTCCCTGTCTCAGTCGCTCGTCCCTGTCTCCATCCATCATCCCTGTCTCAGTCGCTCGTCCCTGTCTCCATCCATCATCCCTGTCTCAGTCCCTCGTCCCTGTCTGCATCCATCATCCCTGTCTCAGTCCCTCGTCCCTGTCTCAGTCCCTCGTACCTGTCTCAGTCCCTCGTCCCTGTCTCAGTCCCTCGTCCCTGTCTCAGTCGCTCGTCCCTGTCTCCATCCATCATCCCTGTCTCAGTCGCTCGTCCCTGTCTCAGTCCCTCGTCCCTGTCTCCATCCATCATCCCTGTCTCAGTCCCTCGTCCCTGTCTCCATCCATCATCCCTGTCTCAGTCCCTCGTCCCTATTCCATCCATCATCCCTGTCTCAGTCCCTCGTCCCTGTCTCAGTCCCTCGTACCTGTCTCAGTCCCTCGTCCCTGTCTCAGTCACTCGTCCCTGTCTCAGTCCCTCGTCCCTGTCTCAGTCCCTCGTCCCTGTCTCAGTCCCTCGTCCCTGTCTCAGTCCCTCGTACCTGTCTCAGTCCCTCGTCCCTGTCTCAGTCCCTCGTCCCTGTCTTAGTCGCTCGTCCCTGTCTCCATCCATCATCCCTGTCTCAGTCCCTCGTCCCTGTCTCCATCCATCATCCCTGTCTCAGTCCATCGTCCCTGTCTCCGTCGCTCGTCCCTGTCTCCATCCATCATCCCTGTCTCAGTCCCTCGTCCCTGTCTCCATCCATCATCCCTGTCTCAGTCCCTCGTCCCTGTCTCCATCCATCATCCCTGTCTCAGTCGCTCGTCCCTGTCTCAGTCCCTCGTCCCTGTCTCCATCCATCATTCCTGTCTCCATCCATCATCCCTGTCTCAGTCCCTCGTCCCTATTCCATCCATCATCCCTGTCTCAGTCCCTCGTCCCTGTCTCAGTCCCTCGTCCCTGTCTCCAGCCATCATCCCTGTCTCAGTCCCTCGTCCCTGTCTCAGTCCCTCGTCCCTGTCTCAGTCCCTCGTCCCTGTCTCCATCCATCATCCCTGTCTCAGTCCCTCGTCCCTGTCTCCATCCATCATCCCTGTCTCAGACCCTCGTCCCTGTCTCCATACATCATCCCTGCCTCCATCCATCATCCCTTCCTCCATCCATCATCCCTGTCTCAGTCCATCATCCCTTCCTCCATCCATCATCCCTGTCTCAGTCCATCATCCCTGTCTCCATCCATCATCCCTGTCTCAGTCCCTCGTCCCTGTCTCAGTCCCTCGTCCCTGTCTCCATCCATCATCCCTGTCTCCATCCATCATCCCTGTCTCCATCCATCATCCCTGTCTCAGTCCGTCGTCTCTATCTCAGTCCCTCGTTTCAGTCCCTCGTCCCTGTCTCAGTCCCTCGTCTCTATCCCAGTCCCTCGTTTCAGTCCCTCGTCGCTATCTCAGTCCCTCGTCCCTGTCTCCATCCATCATCCCTGTCTCAGTCCCTCGTCTCTATCTCAGTCCCTCGTTTCAGTCCCTCGTCCCTGTCTCAGTCCCTCGTCTCTATCCCAGTCCCTCGTTTCAGTCCCTCGTCGCTATCTCAGTCCCTCGTCCCTGTCTCCATCCATCATCCCTGTCTCAGACCCTCGTCCCTGTCTCCATCCATCATCCCTGTCTCAGTCCGTCGTCCCTGTCTCAGTCCCTCGTTCCTATCCCAGTCCCTCGTCCCTGTCTCAGTCCCTCTTCTCTATCCCTGTCCCTCGTTTCAGTCCCTCGTCGCTATCTCAGTCCCTCGTCCCTGTCTCCATCCATCATCCCTGTCTCAGTCCCTCGTCTCTATCTCAGTCCCTCGTTTCAGTCCCTCGTCCCTGTCTCAGTCCCTCGTCTCTATCCCAGTCCCTCGTTTCAGTCCCTCGTCCCTATCCCAGTCCCTCGTTTCAGTCCCTCGTCGCTATCTCAGTCCCTCGTCCCTGTCTCCATCCATCATCCCTGTCTCAGACCCTCGTCCCTGTCTCCATCCATCATCCCTGTCTCAGTCCGTCGTCCCTGTCTCAGTCCCTCGTTCCTATCCCAGTCCCTCGTCGCTATCTCAGTCCCTCGTCCCTGTCTCCATCCATCATCCCTGTCTCAGACCCTCGTCCCTGTCTCCATCCATCATCCCTGTCTCAGTCCCTCGTCTCTATCTCAGTCCCTCGTTTCAGTCCCTCGTCCCTGTCTCAGTCCCTCGTCTCTATCCCAGTCCCTCGTCCCTATCCCAGTCCCTCGTTTCAGTCCCTCGTCGCTATCTCAGTCCCTCGTCCCTGTCTCCATCCATCATCCCTGTCTCAGACCCTCGTCCCTGTCTCCATCCATCATCCCTGTCTCAGACCCTCGTCCCTGTCTCCATCCATCATCCCTGTCTCAGTCCCTCGTCTATATCTCAGTATCTCGTTTCAGTCCCTCGTCCCTGTCTCAGTCCCTCGTCTCTATCCCAGTCCCTCGTTTCAGTCCCTCGGCGCTATCTCAGTCCCTTGTCCCTGTCTCCATCCATCATCCCTGTCTCAGACCCTCGTCCCTGTCTCCATCCATCATCCCTGTCTCAGTCCCTCGTCTCTATCTCAGTCCCTCGTCCCTGTCTCAGTCCCTCGTCTCTATCCCAGTCCCTCGTTTCAGTCCCTCGTCGCTATCCCAGTCCCTCGTTTCAGTCCCTCGTCGCTATCTCAGTCCCTCGTCCCTGTCTCCATCCATCATCCCTGCCTCCATCTATCATCCCTTCCTCCATCCATCATCCCTGTCTCAGTCCCTCGTCCCTGTCTCCATCCATCATCCCTGTCTCAGTCCCTCGTCCCTTTCTCCATCCATCGTCCCCGTCTCAGGCCATCATCCCTTCCTCCATCCATCATCCCTGTCTCAGTCCATCATCCCTGTCTCCATCCATCATCCCTGTCTCAGTCCCTCGTCCCTGTCTCAGTCCCTCGTCCCTGTCTCAGTCCCTCGTCCCTGTCTCAGTCCCTCGTCCCTGTCTCCATCCATCATCCCTGTCTCCATCCATCATCCCTGTCTCCATCCATCATCCCTGTCTCAGTCCCTCGTCTCTATCTCAGTCCCTCGTTTCAGTCCCTCGTCCCTGTCTCATTCCCTCGTCTCTATCTCAGTCCCTCGTTTCAGTCCCTCGTCGCTATCTCAGTCCCTCGTCCCTGTCTCCATCCATCATCCCTGTCTCAGTCGCTCGTCCCTGTCTCCATCCATCATCCCTGTCTCAAACCCTCGTCCCTGTCTCCATACATCATCCCTGCCTCCATCCATCATCCCTTCCTCCATCCATCATCCCTGTCTCAGTCCATCATCCCTTCCTCCATCCATCATCCCTGTCTCAGTCCATCATCCCTGTCTCCATCCATCATCCCTGTCTCAGTCCCTCGTCCCTGTCTCAGTCCCTCGTCCCTGTCTCAGTCCCTCGTCCCTGTCTCCATCCATCATCCCTGTCTCCATCCATCATCCCTGTCTCCATCCATCATCCCTGTCTCCATCCATCATCCCTGTCTCAGTCCGTCGTCTCTATCTCAGTCCCTCGTTTCAGTCCCTCGTCCCTGTCTCAGTCCCTCGTCTCTATCCCAGTCCCTCGTTTCAGTCCCTCGTCGCTATCTCAGTCCCTCGTCCCTGTCTCCATCCATCATCCCTGTCTCAGTCCCTCGTCTCTATCTCAGTCCCTCGTTTCAGTCCCTCGTCCCTGTCTCAGTCCCTCGTCTCTATCCCAGTCCCTCGTTTCAGTCCCTCGTCGCTATCTCAGTCCCTCGTCCCTGTCTCCATCCATCATCCCTGTCTCAGACCCTCGTCCCTGTCTCCATCCATCATCCCTGTCTCAGTCCGTCGTCCCTGTCTCAGTCCCTCGTTCCTATCCCAGTCCCTCGTCCCTGTCTCAGTCCCTCTTCTCTATCCCTGTCCCTCGTTTCAGTCCCTCGTCGCTATCTCAATCCCTCGTCCCTGTCTCCATCCATCATCCCTGTCTCAGACCCTCGTCCCTGTCTCCATCCATCATCCCTGTCTCAGTCCCTCGTCTCTATCTCAGTCCCTCGTTTCAGTCCCTCGTCCCTGTCTCAGTCCCTCGTCTTTATCCCAGTCCCTCGTTTCAGTCCCTCGTCCCTATCCCAGTCCCTCGTTTCAGTCCCTCGTCGCTATCTCAGTCCCTCGTCCCTGTCTCCATCCATCATCCCTGTCTCAGACCCTCGTCCCTGTCTCCATCCATCATCCCTGTCTCAGTCCGTCGTCCCTGTCTCAGTCCCTCGTTCCTATCCCAGTCCCTCGTCGCTATCTCAGTCCCTCGTCCCTGTCTCCATCCATCATCCCTGTCTCAGACCCTCGTCCCTGTCTCCATCCATCATCCCTGTCT
>JASKUP010000423.1:0-14746 GCA_030448955.1 Trichopoda pennipes
ATATTTTAGTGCATTTTAGTATATTTTAGTGTAGCTTAGTAAATTTTAGTGTATTTTTGTATATTTTAGTATATTTTAGCCTATTCTAGTATATTTTAGTGTATTTTAGTATATTTTCGTGTATTCTAGTATATTTTAGTGTATTTTAGTATATTTTATTGTATTCTAGTATATTTTAGTGTATTTTAGTATATTTTAGTGTATTATAGTATATTGATTTATATGTATTTTAGTATATTCTAGTGTATTTTAGTATATATTAGTATATATTAGTGTATTTTAGTATATTTTAGTGTATTTTGGTATATTTTAGTGTAGCTTAGCAAATTTTAGTGTATTTTTGTATATTTTAGTATATTTTAGTTTATTCTAGTATATTTTAGTGCATTTTAGTATATTTTAGTGTATTCTAGTATATTTTAATGTATTCTAGTATATTTTAGTGTATTTTAGTATATTTTAGTGTATTTTAGTATATTTTAGTGTATTCTAGTATATTTTAGTGAATTTTAGTATATTTTAGTGTATTCTAGTATATTTTAGTGTATTTTAGTATATTTTAGTGTATTATAGTATATTGTATTATATGTATTTTAGTATATTCTAGTGTATTTTAGTATATATTAGTATATATTAGTGTATTTTAGTATATTTTAGTGTATTTTAATATATTCTAGTGTATTTTAGTATATTTTAGTGTATTTTAGTATATTTTAGTATAATTTAGTGTATTATAGTATATTGTATTTTAGTGTATTTTAGTATATTCTAGTGTATTTTAGTATATTTTAGTGTATTTTAGTATACTTTATTGTATTTTAGTATATTTTAGTGTACTTTAGTATATTTTAGTATATTTTAGTCTATTCTAGTATATTTTAGTTTATTCTAGTATATTTTAGTGAATTTTAGTATATTTTAGTGTATTCTAGTATATTTTAGTGTATTTTATTATATTTTAGTGTATTTTAGTATATTTTAGTGTATTTTAGTGTGTTTTAGTGTATTTTAGTATATTTTAGTGTATTTTAGTATATTTTAGTATAATTTAGTGTATTATAGTATATTGTACTTTAGTGTATTTAAGTATATTCTAGTGTATTTTAGTATATTTTAGTGCATTTTAGTATATTTTATTGTATTTTAGTATTTTTAGTGTACTTTAGTATATTTTAGTATATTTTAGTCTACTCTAGTATATTTTAGTTTATTCTAGTATATTTTGGTGCATTCTAGTATATTTTAGTGTATTCTAGTATAGTTTAGTGTATTTAAGTATATTTTAGTGTATTTTAGTATATTTTAGTGTATTCTAGTATATTTTAGTGTATTTTAGTATATTTTACTGAATTTTAGTATATTTTAGTGTATTCTAGTATATTTTAGTTTATTTTAGCATATTTTAGTGTATTTTAGTATATTTTAGTGTATTCTAGTATATTTTAGTGCATTTTAGTATATTTTGGTGTATTCTAGTATATTTTAGTGTATTTTAGCATATTTTTAGTGTATTTTAGTATATTTTAGTGTATTTTAGTATATTTTAGTGTATTTTAGTATATTCTAGTGCATTTTAGTATATTTTAGTGTATTTTAGTATATTTTATTGTATTTTAGTATATTTTGGTGTACTTTAGTATATTTTAGTATATTTTAGTCTATTCTAGTATATTTTAGTGTATTCTAGTATATTTTAGTGCATTCTAGTATATTTTAGTGTATTTTAGTATATTTTAGTGTATTTTAGTATATTTTAGTGTATTCTAATATATTTTATTGTAGTTTAGTATATTTTAGTTTATTTAGTATATTTTAGTGTATTCTAGTATATTTTAGTGTATTTTAGTATATTTTAGTGTATTTTTTTATTTTTTAGTGTATTATAGTATTTTTTAGTGTTTTTTTAGTATGTTTGAGTGTATCTTAATATATTTTATTGTATTTTAGTATATTTTAGCGTATTTTAGTATATTTTAGTATGTTTTAGTATATTTTAGTGTATTTTGGTATATTGTAGTGTATTCTAATATATTTTAGTGTATTTTAGTATATTTTAGTGTATTTTATTATATTTTAGTGTATTCTAGTATATTTTAGTGTATTTTAGTATATTTTATTGTATTTTAGTATATTTTAGTGTATTCTAGTATATTTTAGTGTATTTTAGTATATTTTAGTGTATTTTAGTATATTTTAGCGTATTCAAGTATATTTTAGTGTATTTTAGTATATTTTGCTGTATTTTAGTATATTTTAGTGTATTTTAGTATATTTTATTGTACTTTAGTATATTTTGGTGTATTTTAGTATATTTTGGTATATTTTAGTGTATTCTAATATATTTTAGTATATTTTAGTGTATCTTAGTATATTTTAGCGTATTCTAGTATAGTTTAGTTTATTTTAGAATATTTTAGTGTATTTTAGTATATTTTAGTGCATTTTAGAATTTTTTAGTGTTTTTTAGTATATTTGAGTGTATTTTAGTATATTTTATTGTATTTTAGTATATTTTAGTGTATTCTAGTATATTTTAGTGCATTTTAGTATATTTTAGTGTATTCTAGTATATTTTAGTGTATTTTAGTATATTTTAGTGTATTCTAGTATATTTTAGTGCATTTTAGTATATTTTAGTGTATTCTAGTATATTTTAGTGTATTTTAGTATATTTTAGTGTATTTTAGTATATTTTAGTGTATTTTAGTATGTCTTAGTGTATTTTAGTATATTTTATTGTATTTTAGTATATTTTAGTGTATTTTAGTATATTTTAGTATATTCAAGTATATTTTAGTGTATTTTAGTATATTTTAGTATATTTTAGCCTATTCTAGTATATTTTAGTGTATTTTAGTATATTTTAGTGTATTTTAGTATATTTTAGTGTATTCTAGTATATTTTAGTGTATTTTAGTATATTTTAGTGAATTTTAGTATATTTTAGTCTATTCTAGTATATTTTAGTATATTTTAGCATATTTTAGTGTATTTTGGTATATTTTATTGTATTTTAGTATATTTTGGTGTACTTTAGTATATTTTAGTATATTGTAGCCTATTCTAGTATGTTTTAGTGTATTTTAGTATATTTTAGTGTATTTTAGTATATTTTAGTGTATTCTAGTATATTTTAGTGTATTTTAGTATATTTTAGTGAATTTTAGTATATTTTAGTGTATTCTAGTATATTTTAGTATATGTGCTTGGATTCTCCGACGGGGTAAAAATTTCTTTTGTTTGGGTACGGTTTTCCGTCGACCCTCGTCAAATTTGGTTTGTGAACAAACCGGTTTCGGCTGTTTGCCATCTTCAGTGTTCTTTTCGTACTAGTTGCGTTCTATTGTCAGTTGTGTTTATATAGTTCGTATCTCCCTTCATGTTATTGCGTTCGTCCCTTTCTGTCTTTTTTTGCCTACCTCTCTCTCTCTTTTTTTGTTTGTCCCTTTTTTACCTAATTTGTCGCTTCCTTTTTCATTCGTCTTCTTTCCTAACTAAATTCTTTTACGATCATGCTTGTTGTCCGTTTTTGTTTATGTGTGAACCTATTGGGTTTTTTTCCTTCTTCTCTTTTATGTTACATAATAATCTGTAATTGTACGTTTATGATGTTCTCTATTGCCTTGGTCTTGCGCATCTGCGTAACGTTTTTGTGCTGGTGTAGTGTTTGTTTTCCTGTAAAAATGTTTCAACGGTTCAAATATTGTGTCCAAAGCAGTGTTTATTTGTCCATTTATTATTCGTCCGTCAAATGTTTTTTGTTTGTATATTTCCATGTTTTCCAATACATTTAGTCTCCTTCCTTTGTGCTGTGTGTGAAGCAGTTTAACCGTTGTCTTAATATGTCCTGGTGTACATTTGTTGTTAAATATATGGTTCGCGAAGTTTGATTCTGGAGTCGATTTTGGTTCTCGTAGTTTTTTGTTATAGTCTCTAATGTGTTCCCTAAATCTGGTCTTAATTTTTCGTCCTGTTTGCCCGATGTAGCTATAATGGCATGTACAAGTTAATTTTTACACTCCTTGTTTGTCTAGTATATTTGCCTCGGTTGTTTTATTTCGTAGTATTCTGCCTAGATTGTTTCTGGTTCTGAATGCGGTATTGATGTTGTGTTTTCCAAAGAATTTCGCCAGTTTGTACGTTGATTTTCCCATATATGTTAATGTAGCCCATTTTTTTCCTTCCTTCTCCTGTTCTTTGTTCGTTCCAATTTGTTTCTTGATGTTATCTACGAGGCTCTTTTTGTATCCGTTGTTTTCCGCTATGGTGTATATTGTTTCCATTTTCTTCATATACATTTGCCGTGTTAGTGGTGTTCTCTCGAGTCTTGTTATTAACTGCCTGATTGCTGCGTTTTTGTGTTGCTGGGGATGATTTGATGAGTTGTGTATTATTGTGTCCGTTGCTGTTGATTTCCTGTATATTTCATATTCGATTCTGTTCGAGATTATGTTCCTCTTGATCGTTAGGTCCAGATAATTAATTCTCCCCTCCTCTTCCTTTTCCATTGTAAATTTTATGTCCTTGTGTCTTCCATTCAAGTAATCCAGAATTTGCTCCTCGTTATTTCCTTCTAGTATACATATGATGTCGTCGACATATCGTGCGTAGAATATTACTCCGAAATTGGTTTTTAATTCCTTTACGTATTCCTCTTCTAAGTTCTGCATAAATACTTCCATGAGGGTGGCAGATGTTGGATTTCCCATCCCTAGTCCTGTTACCTGTCTACATATATTTTGGTGTTAAATTTAAAGTAATTCTGTTCTAGTGTCGCTTTTAGTGTGCCTGTAAGTTGTATTGCCAGTTCCTTGTTTTCCGTTTTGTTTTTTACTGTCCTATGAACAATGTTCAATGTATCCATTACCGGAATTGATGGAAACAAGTCCTTTACGTCAAAAGAGACCAGTTTTGTCTCCTCCGTTATCTCACATTCTCTAGTTTATCGATTGATTTTAGTATATTTTAGTCTATTCTAGTATATTTTAGTTTATTCTAGTATATTTTAGTGCATTCTAGTATGTTTTAGTGTATTCTAGTATATTTTAGTCTATTTAAGTATATTTTAGTGTATTTTAGTATATTTTAGTGTATTCTAGTATATTTTAGTGTATTTTAGTATATTTTACTGAATTTTAGTATATTTTAGTGTATTCTAGTATATTTTAGTATATTTTAGCATATTTTAGTGTATTTTAGTATATTTTAGTGTATTCTAGTATATTTTAGTGCATTTTAGTATATTTTAGTGTATTCTAGTATATTTTAGTGTATTTTAGCATATTTTTAGTGTATTTTAGTATATTTTAGTGTATTTTAGTATATTTTAGTGTATTTTAGTATATTCTAGTGCATTTTAGTATATTTTAGTGTATTTTAGTATATTTTATTGTATTTTAGTATATTTTGGTGTACTTTAGTATATTTTAGTATATTTTAGTCTATTCTAGTATATTTTAGTGTATTCTAGTATATTTTAGTGCATTCTAGTATATTTTAGTGTATTATAGTATATTTTAGTGTATTTTAGTATATTTTAGTGTATTCTAATATATTTTATTGTAGTTTAGTATATTTTAGTTTATTTAGTATATTTTAAAGTATTCTAGTATATTTTAGTGTATTTTAGTATATTTTAGTGTATTTTTTTATTTTTTAGTGTATTATAGTATTTTTTAGTGTTTTTTAGTGTATTTGAGTGTATCTTAATATATTTTATTGTATTTTAGTATATTTTAGCGTATTTTAGTATATTTTAGTATGTTTTAGTATATTTTAGTGAATTTTGGTATATTTTAGTGTATTTTATTATATTTTAGTGTATTCTAGTATATCTTAGTGTATTTTAGTATATTTTATTGTATTTTAGTATATTTTAGTGTATTCTAATATATTTTAGTGTATTTTAGTAT
This sequence comes from Trichopoda pennipes, assembly GCA_030448955.1. Lineage (NCBI taxonomy): Eukaryota > Metazoa > Arthropoda > Insecta > Diptera > Tachinidae > Trichopoda > Trichopoda pennipes. The sequence goes on from JASKUP010000423.1 coordinate 5,913, forward strand.
ATTTTAGTGTATTTTAGTATATTTTAGCGTATTCAAGTATATTTTAGTGTATTTTAGTATATTTTGCTGTATTTTAGTATATTTTAGTGTATTTTAGTATATTTTATTGTACTTTAGTATATTTTGGTGTATTTTAGTATATTTTGGTATTTTTTAGTGTATTCTAATATATTTTAGTATATTTTAGTGTATCTTAGTATAATTTAGCGTATTCTAGTATAGTTTAGTATATTTTAGAATATTTTAGTGTATTTTAGTATATTTTAGTGTATTTTAGAATTTTTTAGTGTTTTTTAGTATATTTGAGTGTATTTTAGTATATTTTATTGTATTTTAGTATATTTTAGTGTATTTTAGTATATTTTAGTATATTTTGCATATTTTAGTGTATTTTAGTATATTTTAGTGTATTCTAGTATATTTTAGTGCATTTTAGTATATTTTAGTGTATTCTAGTATATTTTAGTGTATTTTAATATATTTTAGTGTATTTTAGTATGTCTTAGTGTATTTTAGTATATTTTATTGTATTTTAGTATATTTTAGTGTATTTTAGTATATTTTAGTATATTCAAGTATATTTTAGTGTATTTTAGTATATTTTAGTATATTTTAGCCTATTCTAGTATATTTAAGTGTATTTTAGTATATTTTAGTGTATTTTAGTTTATTTTAGTGTATTCTAGTATATTTTAGTGTATTTTAGTATATTTTAGTGAATTTTAGTATATTTTAGTCTATTCTAGTATATTTTAGTATATTTTAGCATATTTTAGTGTATTTTAGTATATTTTATTGTATTTTAGTATATTTTGGTGTACTTTAGTATATTTTAGTATATTGTAGCCTATTCTAGTATATTTTAGTGTATTTTAGTATATTTTAGTGTATTTTAGTATATTTTAGTGTATTCTAGTATATTTTAGTGTATTTTAGTATATTTTAGTGAATTTTAGTATATTTTAGTGTATTCTAGTATATTTTAGTATATGTGCTTGGATTCTCCGACGGGGTAAAAATTTCTTTTGTTTGGGTACGGTTTTCCGTCGACCCTCGTCAAATTTGGTTTGTGAACAAACCGGTTTCGGCTGTTTGCCATCTTCAGTGTTCTTTTCGTACTAGTTGCGTTCTATTGTCAGTTGTGTTTATATAGTTCGTATCTCCCTTCATGTTATTGCGTTCGTCCCTTTCTGTCTTTTTTTGCCTACCTCTCTCTCTCTTTTTTTGTTTGTCCCTTTTTTACCTAATTTGTCGCTTCCTTTTTCATTCGTCTTCTTTCCTAACTAAATTCTTTTACGATCATGCTTGTTGTCCGTTTTTGTATATGTGTGAACCTATTGGGTTTTTTTCCTTCTTCTCTTTTATGTTACATAATAATCTGTAATTGTACGTTTATGATGTTCTTTATTGCCTTGGTCTTGCGCATCTGCGTAACGTTTTTGTGCTGGTGTAGTGTTTGTTTTCCTGTAAAAATGTTTCAACGGTTCAAATATTGTGTCCGAAGCAGTGTTTATTTGTCCATTTATTATTCGTCCGTCAAATGTTTTTTGTTTGTATATTTCCATGTTTTCCAATACATTTAGTCTCCTTCCTTTGTGCTGTGTGTGAAGCAGTTTAACCGTTGTCTTAATATGTCCTGGTGTACATTTGTTGTTAAATATATGGTTCGCGAAGTTTGATTCTGGAGTCGATTTTGGTTCTCGTAGTTTTTTGTTATAGTCTCTAATGTGTTCCCTAAATCTGGTCTTAATTTTTCGTCCTGTTTGCCCGATGTAGCTATAATGGCATGTACAAGTTAATTTGTACACTGCTTGTTTGTCTAGTATATTTGCCTCGGTTGTTTTATTTCGTAGTATTCTGCCTAGGTTGTTTCTGGTTCTGAATGCGGTATTGATGTTGTGTTTTCCAAAGAATTTCGCCAGTTTGTACGTTGATTTTCCCATATATGTTAATGTAGCCCATTTTTTTCCTTCCTTCTCCTGTTCTTTGTTCGTTCCAATTTGTTTCTTGATGTTATCTACGAGGCTCTTTTTGTATCCGTTGTTTTCCGCTATGGTGTATATTGTTTCCATTTTCTTCATATACATTTGCCGTGTTAGTGGTGTTCTCTCGAGTCTTGTTATTAACTGCCTGATTGCTGCGTTTTTGTGTTGCTGGGGATGATTTGATGAGTTGTGTATTGTTGTGTCCGTTGCTGTTGGTTTCCTGTATATTTCATATTCGATTCTGTTCGAGATTATGTTCCTCTTGATCGTTAGGTCCAGATAATTAATTCTCCCCTCCTCTTCCTTTTCCATTGTAAATTTTATGTCCTTGTGTCTTCCATTCAAGTAATCCAGAATTTGCTCCTCGTTATTTCCTTCTGGTATACATATGATGTCGTCGACATATCTTGCGTAGAATATTACTCCGAAGTTGGTTTTTAATTCCTTTACGTATTCCTCTTCTAAGTTCTGCATAAATACTTCCATGAGGGTGGCAGATGTTGGATTTCCCATCCCTAGTCCTGTTACCTGTCTATATATATTTTGGTGTTAAATTTAAAGTAATTCTGTTCTAGTGTCGCTTTTAGTGTGCCTGTAAGTTGTATTGCCAGTTCCTTGTTTGCCGTTTTGTTTTTTACTGTCCTATGAACAATGTTCAATGTATCCATTACCGGAATTGATGGATACAAGTCCTTTACGTCAAAAGAGACCAGTTTTGTCTTCTCCGTTATCTCACATTCTCTAGTTTATCGATTGATAAACTCACATTCTCTAGTTTATCGATCGATAAACTAGAGAATGTGAGAATAACGGAGAAGACAAAACTGGTCTCTTTTGACGTACAGGACTTGTATCCATCAATTCCGGTAATGGATACATTGAACATTGTTCATAGGACAGTAAAAAACAAAACGGAAAACAAGGAACTGGCAATACAACTTACAGGCACACTAAAAACTCACATTCTCTAGTTTATCGATCGATAAACTAGAGAATGTGAGAATAACGGAGAAGACAAAACTGGTCTCTTTTGACGTAAAGGACTTGTATCCATCAATTCCGGTAATGGATACATTGAACATTGTTCATAGGACAGTAAAAAACAAAACGGAAAACAAGGAACTGGCAATACAACTTACAGGCACACTAAAAGCGACACTAGAACAGAATTACTTTAAATTTAACAACAATATATATAGACAGGTAACAGGACTAGGGATGGGAAATCCAACATCTGCCACCCTCATGGAAGTATTTATGCAGAACTTAGAAGAGGAATACGTAAAGTAATTAAAAACCAACTTCGGAGTAATATTCTACGCAAGATATGTCGACGACATCATATGTATACTAGAAGGAAATAACGAGGAGCAAATTCTGGATTACTTGAATGGAAGACACAAGGACATAAAATTTACAATGGAAAAGGAAGAGGAGGGGAGAATTAATTATCTGGACCTAACGATCAAGAGGAACATAATCTCGAACAGAATCGAATATGAAATATACAGGAAACCAACAGCAACGGACACAATAATACACAACTCATCAAATCATCCCCAGCAATACAAAAACGCAGCAATCAGGCAGTTAATAACAAGACTCGAGAGAACACCACTAACACGGCAAATGTATATGAAGAAAATGGAAACAATATACACCATAGCGGAAAACAACGGATACAAAAAGAGCCTCGTAGATAACATCAAGAAACAAATTGGAACGAACAAAGAACAGGAGAAGGAAGGAAAAAAATGGGCTACATTAACATATATGGGAAAATCAACGTACAAACTGGCGAAATTCTTTGGAAAACACAACATCAATACCGCATTCAGAACCAGAAACAACCTAGGCAGAATACTACGAAATAAAACAACCGAGGCAAATATACTAGACAAACAAGGAGTGTACAAATTAACTTGTACATGCCATTATAGCTACATCGGGCAAACAGGACGAAAAATTAAGACCAGATTTAGGGAACACATTAGAGACTATAACAAAAAACTACGAGAACCAAAATCGACTCCAGAATCAAACTTCGCGAACCATATATTTAACAACAAATGTACACCAGAACATATTAAGACAACGGTTAAACTGCTTCACACACAGCACAAAGGAAGGAGACTAAATGTATTGGAAAACATGGAAATATACAAACAAAAAACATTTGACGGACGAATAATAAATGGACAAATAAACACTGCTTCGGACACAATATTTAAACCATTGAAACATTTTTACAGGAAAACAAACACTACACCAGCACAAAAACGTTACGCAGATGCGCAAGACCAAGGCAATAAAGAACATCATAAACGTACAATTACAGATTATTATGTAACATAAAAGAGAAGAAGGAAAAAAACCCAATAGGTTCACACATAAACAAAAACGGACAACAAGCATGATCGTAAAAGAATTTAGTTAGGAAAGAAGACGAACGAAAAAGGAAGCGACAAATTAGGTAAAAAAGGGACAAACCAAAAAAGAGAGAGAGAGGTAGGCAAAAAAAGACAGAAAGGGAGGAACGCAATAACATGAAGGGAGACATGAACTATATAAACACAACTGACAATAGAACGCAACTAGTACGAAAAGAACACTGAAGATGGCAAACAGCCGAAACCGGTTTGTTCACAAACCAAATTTGACGAGGGTCGACGGAAAACCGTACCCAAACAAAAGATATTTTAGCATATTTTAGTGTATATTAGTATATTTTAGTGTATTCTAGTATATGTTATTGTATTTTGGTATATTTTAGTGTATTCTAGTATATTTTAGTGTATTTTAGTATATTTTAGTGTATTTTATTATATTTTAGTGTATTCTAGTATATTTTAGTGTATTTTAGTATATTTTATTATATTTTAGTATATTTTTGTGTATTCTAGTATATTTTAGTATATTTTAGTATATTTTAGTGTATTTTAGTATATTTTATTGTATTCAAGTATATTTTAGTGTATTTTAGTATATTTAGTGTATTTTAGTATATTTTAGTGTATTTTAGTATATTTTATTGTACTTTAGTACGTTTTGGTGTATTTTAGTATATTTTGGTATATTTTAGTGTATTCTAATATAGTTTAGTATATTTTAGAATATTTTAGTGTATTTTAGTATATTTTAGTGTATTTTAGAATTTTTTAGTGTTTTTTAGGATATTTGAGTGTATCTTAGTATATTTTATTGTATTTTAGTATATTTTAGTGCATTTTAGTATATTTTAGTACATTTTAGCATATTTTAGTGTATTTTAGTATATTTTAGTGCATTCTAGTATATTTTACACCATTTTAGTATATTTTAGTGTATTCTAGTATATTTTGGTGTATTTTAGTATATTTTAGTGTATTTTAGTATATTTTAGTGTATTTTAGTATGTCTTAGTGTATTTTAGTATATTTTATTGTATTTTACTATATTTTAGTGTATTTTAGTATATTTTAGTGTATTCTATTATTGTACTTTAATATATTTTAGTGTATTTTAGTATATTTTGGTATATTTTAGTGTATTCTAATATATTTTAGTATGTTTTAGTGTAGTTTAGTATATTATAGTGTATTTTATTATATTTTAGTGTATTCTAGTATATTTTAGTGTATTTTAGTATATTTTATTGTATTTTAGTATATTTTAGTGTATTCTAGTATATTTTAGTATATTTTAGTATATTTTAGTATATTTTAGTGTATTTTAGTATATTTTAGTGTATTCAAGTATATTTTAGTGTATTTTAGTATATTTTAGTGTATTTTAGTATATTTTAGTGTATTTTAGTATATTTTATTGTACTTTAGTACGTTTTGGTGTATTTTAGTATATTTTGGTATATTTTAGTGTATTCTAATATAGTTTAGTATATTTTAGAATATTTTAGTGTATTTTAGAATTTTTTAGTGTTTTTTAGTATATTTTAGTGTATTTTGGTATATTTTATTGTATTTTAGTATATTTTAGTGTACTTTAGTATATTTTAGTCTATTCTAGTATATTTTAGTTTATTCTAGTATATTTTAGTGCATTTTAGTATATTTTAGTGTATTCTAGTATATTTTAGTGTATTTTAGTATATTTTAGTGTAGTTTAGTAAATTTTAGTGTATTTTTGTATATTTTAGTATATTTTAGCCTATTCTAGTATATTTTAGTGTATTTTAGTATATTTTAGTGTATTTTAGTATATTTTAGTGTATTCTAGTATATTTTAGTGTGATTTAGTATATTTTAGTGAATTTTAGTATATTTTAGTCTACTCTAGTATATTTTAGTATATTTTAGCATATTTTAGTGTATTTTAGTATATTTTATTGTATTTTAGTATATTTTGGTGTACTTTAGTATATTTTAGTATATTGTAGCCTATTCTAGTATATTTTACTGTATTTTAGTATATTTTAGTGTATTTTAGTATATTTTAGTGTATTCTAGTATACTTTAGTGTATTTTAGTATATTTTAGTGAATTTTAGTATATTTTAGTGTATTCTCGTATATTTTAGTATATTTTAGCATATTTAGTGTATTTTAGTATATTTTAGTGTATTCTAGTATATTTTAGCGTATTTTGGTATATTTTAGTGTATTCTAGTATATTTTAGTGTATTTTAGTATATTTTAGTGTATTTTATTATATTTTAGTGTATTCTAGTATATTTTAGTGTATTTTAGTATATTTTATTGTATTTTAGTATATTTTAGTGTATTCTAGTATATTTTAGTGTATTTTGGTATATTTTAGTGTATTTTAGTATATTTTAGTGTATTCAAGTATATTTTAGTGTATTTTAGTATATTTTAGTGTATTTTAGTATATTTTAGTGTATTTTAGTATATTTTATTGTACTTTAGTATATTTTGGTGTATTTTAGTATATTTTGGTATATTTTAGTGTATTCTAATATATTTTAGTATATTTTAGTGTATCTTAGTATATTTTAGTGTATTCTAGTAGAGTTTAGTATATTTTAGAATATTTTAGTGTATTTTAGTATATTTTAGTGTATTTAGAATTTTTTGGTGTTTTTTAGGATATTTGAGTGTATTTTAGTATATTTTATTATATTTTAGTATATTTTAGTGTATTTTAGTATATTTTAGTATATTTTAGCACATTTTAGTGTATTTTAGTATATTTTATTGTACTTTAGTATATTTTGGTGTATTTTAGTATATTTTAGTATATTTTAGTGTATTCTAATATATTCTAGTATATTTTAGAGCATTTTAGTATATTTTAGTGTATTCTAGTATATTTTAGTGTATTTTAGTATATTTTAGTGTATTTTAGTATATTTTAGTGTATTTTAGTATGTCTTAGTGTATTTTAGTATATTTTATTGTATTTTAGTATATTTTAGTGTATTTTAGTATATTTTAGTATATTTTAGTGTATTCTAATATATTTTAGTATATTTTAATATAGTTTAGTATATTTTAGTATATTTTAGTATATATTAGTGTATTTTAGTATATTTTAGTGTATTTTTGTATATCTTAGTATATTTTAGCCTATTCTAGTATATCTTAGTGTATTTTAGTATATTTTAGTGTATTTTATTATATTTTAGTGTATTCTAGTATATTTTAGTGTATTTTAGTATATTTTAGTGTATTTTAGTATATTTTAGTGTATTATAGTATTTTTTAGTGTTTTTTAGTATATTTGAGTGTATCTTAATATATTTTATTGTATTTTAGTATATTTTAGCGTATTTTAGTATATTTTAGTATATTTTAGTATATTTTAGTGTATTTTGGTATATTTTAGTGTATTCTAGTATATTTTAGTGTATTTTAGTGTAGTATAGTAAATTTTAGTGTATTTTTGTATATTTTAGTATATTTTAGCCTATTCTAGTATATTTTAGTGTATTTTAGTATATTTTAGTGTATTTGATTATATTTTAGTGTATTCTAGTATATTTTAGTATATTTTAGTGTATTTTAGTATATTTTAGTGTATTCTAGTATATTTTAGTGTATTTAAATATTTTTTAGTGTATTTTAGTATATTTTAGTGTAGCTTAATAAATTTTAGTGTATTTTTGTATATTTTAGTATATTTTAGCCTATTCTAGTATATTTTAGTGTATTTTAGTATATTTTAGTGTAGTTTAGTATATTTTAGTGTATTCTAGTATATTTTAGTGTATTTTAGTATATTTTAGTGAATTTTAGTATATTTTAGTGTATTCTAGTATATTTTAGTGTATTTTAGTATATTTTAGTGTATTTTAGTATATTTTAGTGTATTTTAGTATATTATATTGTACTTTAGTATATTTTAGTGTATTTTAGTATATTTTAGTGTAGTTTAGTATATTTTAGTGTATTCTAGTATATTTTAGTGTAGTTTAGTATATTATAGTGTATTTTAGTATATTTTAGTGTATTCTAGTATAGTTTAGTGTATTTAGAATAGTTTAGTGTATTTTAGTATATTTTAGTGTGTTTTAGAATTGTTAGTGTTTTTTAGTATATTTTAGTGTATTTTAGTATATTTAATTGTATTTTAGTATATTTTAGTGTACTTTAGTATATTTTAGTCTATTCTAGTATATTTTAGTTTATTCTAGTATATTTTAGTACATTTTAGTATATTTTAGTGTATTCTAGTATATTGTAGTGTAATCTAGTATATTTTAGTATATTTTAGTGTATTTTAGTATATTTTAGTGTATTCTAGTTTATTTTAGTGTATTTTAGTATATTTTAGTGTAGTTTAGTAAATTTTAGTGTATTTTTGTATATTTTAGTATATTTTAGCCTATTCTAGTATATTTTAGTGTATTTTAGTATATTTTAGTGTATTTTAGTATATTTTAGTGTATTCT
>JASKUP010000424.1:0-10296 GCA_030448955.1 Trichopoda pennipes
CTAAAATACGCTAAAATATACTAAAATACGATTAAATATACGATTAAATATACTAAAATACACTAAAATGTACTAGAATACACTAAAATACACTAAAGTATACTAAAATACTCTAAAATATACTAAAATACACTAAAATACACTCAAATATACCAAATACACTAAAATACGTTAAAATACACTATATATACTAAAATATACAAAAATACACTAAGATACACTAAAATATACAAAAATACACTTAAATACACTAAAATATACTAAAATACACTAAAATATACTAAAATACACTAAAATACACTAAAATACACTAAAGTATACTAAAATACACTAACATATACTAAAATACACTAAAAAATACCAAAATACACTAAAATACATTTAAAATACACTAAAATATACTAAAATACACTAAAATATATAAAAATACACTAAAATGTACTAAGAATACACACAAATATACTAAAATACACCAAAATATAGTAAAATACACTCAATATATTAAAATACACTAAAATACACTAAAATATACTGAAATACACTAAAATATACTAAAATACACTAAAATACACTAAAATATACTAAAATATACTAAAATACACTAAAATTCACTAAAATATACTAAAATACACTAGAATACACTAAAATACACTAAAATATACAAAAATACATTAAAATACACTAAAACATACTAAAATACACTAAAATATACTAAAATACACTAAACTACACTAAAGTATACTAAAATACACTAAAATATATAAAAATACACTAAAATGTACTAAGAATACACACAAATATACTAAAATACACCAAAATATAGTAAAATACACTCAATATATTAAAATACACTAAAATACACTAAAATATACTGAAATACACTAAAATATACTAAAATACACTAAAATACACTAAAATATACTAAAATATACTAAAATACACTAAAATTCACTAAAATATACTAAAATACACTAGAATACACTAAAATACACTAAAATATACAAAAATACATTAAAATACACTAAAACATACTAAAATACACTAAAATATACTAAAATACACTAAACTACACTAAAGTATACTAAAATACACTAAAATATATTAAAATACACTAAAATGTACTAAGAATACACACAAATATACTAAAATACACTAAAATATAGTAAAATACACTCAATATATTAAAATACACTAAAATACACTAAAATATACTGAAATACACTAAAATATACTAAGATACACTAAAATATACTAAAATATACTAAAATACACTAAAATTCACTAAAGTATACTAAAATACTCTAAAATATACTAAAATACACTAAAATACACTAAAATATACTAAAATACACTAAAATACATTAAAAAATACACTATAATATACTAAAATATACAAAAATACACTAAGATACACTAAAATATACAAAAATACACTAAAATATACAAAAAAAAAAATAAAATACACTAAAATATACTAAAATACACTAAAATATACTAAAATACACTAAAATACACTAAAATAACTAAAGTATACTAAAATACACAAAAATATACTAAAATAGACTAAAATACACTAAAATATACCAAAATACACTAAAATACATTAAAATACACTAAAATATACTAAAATACACTAAAATATATTAAAATATATGTAACGTACTAAGAATACACACAAATATACTAAAATATACAAAAATACACTAAAATATACAAAAATACACTAAAATACACTAAAATATACTAAAATACACTAAAATATACTAAAATACACTAAAATACACTAAAGTATACTAAAATACACTAAAATATACTAAAATACACTAAAATACATTAAAATATACCAAAATACACTATAGTACATTAAAATACACTAAAATATACTAAAATACACTAAAATATATTAAAATACACTAAAATGTACTAAGAATACACACAAATATACTAAAATACACTAAAATATAGTAAAACACACTCAATATATTAAAATACACTAAAATACACTAAAATATACTAAAATACACTAAAATATACCAAAATACACTAAAATACATTAAAATACACTAAAATATACTAAAACGCACTAAAATATACTAAAATACATTAAAATATACTAAAATACACTAAAATATATTTAAATACACTAACATTTACTAAGAATACACACAAATATACTAAAATACACTAAAATATACTAAAACACACTCAATATATTAAAATACACTTTAGTGTATTTTAATACACTAAAATATACTAAAATACACTAAAATATACCAAAACACTCTAAAATACATTAAAATATACTAAAATACACTAAAATATACTAAAGTACACTACATCATACAAAAATACACTAAAATATACAAAAATACACTAAAATACTCTAAAATATACTTAAAAAAACTAAAATATACTAAAATATACTAAAATAAACTAAAATATAATAAAATACACTAAAATATCCTAAAATACACTAAAATATAATAAAATGCACTAAAATATACTAAAATACATTAAAATATACTAAAATACACTAAAATACACTAAAATATACTAAAATACACTAAAAATATCCTAAAATACAATAAAATATACTAAAATGCACTAAAATATACTAATATACATTAAAATATACTAAAATACACTAAAATACACTAAAATATTTTAAAATACACTAAAATATCCTAAAATACACTAAAATATACTAAAATGCACTAAAATATACTAAAATACATTAAAATATACTAAAATACACTAAAATTATTAAAACACACTAAAATGTACTAAGAATACACACAAATATACTAAAATACACTAAAATATACTAAAACACACTCAATATATTAAAATACACTAAAATACACTAAAATATACCACTTTATACTAAAATACACTAAAATATACTCAAATACGCTAAAATATACTAAAAACACTAAAATACACTAAAGTATACTAAAATACACTAAAATATACTAAAATACACTAAAATACACTAAAATATACCAAAATACACTAAAATACATTAAAATACACTAAAAGATACTAAAATACACTAAAATATATTAAAATACACTAAAATCTACTAAGAATACACACAAATGTACCAAAATACAGTAAAATATACTAAAACACACTCAATATATTAAAATACACTAAAATACGCTAAAATATACTAAAATACGATTAAATATACTAATATACACTAAAATATACTAGAATACACTAAAATACACTAAAGTATACTAAAATACTCTAAAATATACTAAAATACACTAAAATACACTCAAATATACCAAATACACTAAAATACATTAAAAATACACTATAATATACTAAAATATACAAAAATACATTAAGATACACTAAAATATACAAAAATACACTAAAATACACTAAAATATACTAAAATACACTAAAATATACTAAAATACACTAAAGTATACTAAAATACACTAACATATACTAAAATACACTAAAATACACTAAAATATACCAAAATACACTAAAATACATTAAAATACACTAAAATATACTAAAATACACTAAAATATACTAGAATACACTAAAATACACTAAAGTATACTAAAATACTCTAAAATACACTAAAATACACTAAAATACACTCAAATATACCAAATACACTAAAATACATTAAAAAATACACTATAATATACTAAAATATACAAAAATACACTAAGATACACTAAAATATACAAAAATACACTAAAATATACTAAAATACACTAAAATATACTAAAATACACTAAAATACACTAAAATACACTAAAGTATACTAAAATACACTAAAGTATACTAAAATACACTAAAATACACTAAAATATACCAAAATACACTAAAATACACTAAAATATACTATAATACACTAAAATATATTAAAATACACTAAAATGTACTAAGAATACACACAAATATACTAAAATACACTAAAATATAGCAAAATACACTCAATATATTAAAATACACTAAAATACACTAAAATATACTAAAATACAGTAAAATATACTAAAATACACTAAAATATACTAAAATATACTAAAATACACTAAAATTCACTAAAATATACTAAAATACACTAGAATACACTAAAATACACTAAAATATACAAAAATACACTAAAATACACTAAAACATACTAAAATACACTAAAATATACTAAAATACACTAAAGTATACTAAAATACACTAAAATATAGTAAAATACACTCAATATATTAAAATACACTAAAATACACTAAAATATACTAAAATACACTAAAATATACTAAAATACACTAAAATATACTAAAATATACTAAAATACACTAAAATTCACTAAAATATACTAAAATACACTAGAATACACTAAAATACACTAAAATATACAAAAATACACTAAAATACACTAAAACATACTAAAATACACTAAAATATACTAAAATACACTAAAATACACTAAAGTATACTAAAATACACTAAAATATAGTAAAATACACTCAATATATTAAAATACACTAAAATACACTAAAATATACTAAAATACACTAAAATATACTAAAATACACTAAAATATACTAAAACATACTAAAATACACTAAAATTCACTAAAATATACTAAAATACACTAGAATACACTAAAATACACTAAAGTATACTAAAATACTCTAAAATATACCAAAATACACTAAAATACATTAAAATACACTAAAATATACTAAAACGCACTAAAATATACTAAAATACAATAAAATATACTAAAATACACTAAAATATATTAAAATACACTAAAATGTACTAAGAATACACACAAATATACTAAAATACACTAAAATATAGCAAAATACACTCAATATATTAAAATACACTAAAATACTCTAAAATATACAAAAATACACCAAAATATACTAAAATACACTAAAATATACTAAAGTACACTAAAAGATACGAAAATAGACTAAGATATACTAAAATACACTAAAATATACTAAAATACACTAAAATATACTAAAATATACAAAAATACACTAAAATATACTAAAATACACTAAAATATACTAAAGTACACTAAAATATATTAAAATATATGTAATGTACTAAGAATACACACAAATATACTAAAATATACAAAAATACACTAAAATATACAAAAGTACACTAAAATACACTAAAATATACTAAAATACACTAAAATATACTAAAATACACTAAAATACACAACAGTATACTAAAATACACTAAAATATACTAATATACACTAAAATATCCTAAAATACACTAAAATATACTAAAATGCACTAAAATATACTAAAATACATTAAAATATACTAAAATACACTAAAATTTATTAAAATACACTAAAATGTACTAAGAACACACACAAATATACTAAAACACACTCAAATATACTAAAACACACTCAATATATTAAAATACACTAAAATATACCATTTTATACTAAAATACACTAAAATATACTCAAATATACCAAAATACACTAAAATACATTAAAATACACTAAAATATACTAAAATACACTAAAATATACTAAAATACACTAAAATATATTAAAATACACTAAAATGTACTAAGAATACACACAAATATACTAAAATACACTAAAATATAGTAAAATACACTCAATATATTAAAATACGCTAAAATACACTAAAATATACTAAAATACACTAAAATATACTAAAATACACTAAAATATACTAAAATATACTAAAATACACTAAAATTCACTAAAATATACTAAAACACACTAGAATACACTAAAATACGCTAAGGTATACTAAAATACTCTAAAATATACTAAAATACACTAAAATACACTAAAATATACTAAAATACACTAAAGTATACTAAAATATACTAAAATACACTAAAATTCACTAAAATATACTAAAATACACTAGAATACACTAAAATACACTAAAGTATACTAAAATACTCTAAAATATACTAAAATACACTAAAATATACTAAAAGACACTAAAATACACTCAAATATACCAAATACACTAAAATACATTAAAAAATACACTATAATATACTAAAATATACAAAAATACACTTAGATACACTAAAATATACAAAAATACACTAAGATATACAAAAATACACTAAAATATACTAAACTACACTAAAATATACAAAACTAAACTAAAATATACTAAGATACACTAAAATATACTAAAATACACCAAAATATACTAAAGTACAATAAAATACACTTAAATATACTAAAATACACTAAAATATACTAAAATAAGCAAAAATACACTAAAATTCACTAAAATATACTAAAATACACTAAAATATACTAAAATACACTAAAATATACTAAAATACACTAAAATACACTAAAATATACTAAAATACACTAATATATACTAAAATACACTAAAATATACTAAAATACACTAAAATATACTAAAATACATTAAAATATACTAAAATACACTAAAATACTTTAAAGTATACTAAAATACACTAAAATATACTAAAATGCACTAAAATACACTAAAATATACCAAAATACACTAAAATACATTAAAATACACTAAAATATACTAAAATACACTAAAATACACTAAAATATACCAAAATACACTAAAATACATTAAAATACACTAAGATATACTAAAATACACTAAAATATATTAAAATACACTAAAATGTACTAAGAATACACACAAATATACTAAAATACACTAAAATATACTAAAACACACTCAATATATTAAAATACACTAAAATACACTAAAATATACTAGAATACACTAAAATATACTAAAATACACTAAAATATACTAAAATACACTAAAATACACTAAAATACTAAAATACACTAGAATACACTAAAATACACTAAAGTATACTAAAATACTCTAAAATATACTAAAATACACTAAAATACACTAAAATATACCAAAATACACTAAAATACATTAAAAAGTACACTATAATATACTAAAATATACAAAAATACACTAAGATACACTAAAATATACAAAAATACACTAAAATATACAAAAATACACTAAAATACACTAATATATACTAAAATACACTAAAATATACTAAAATACACTAAAATACACTAAAATAAACTAAAGTATACTAAAATACACTAAAATATACTAAAATAGACTAAAATACACAAAAATATACCAAAATACACTAAAATACATTAAAATACACTAAAATATACTAAAATACACTAAAATATATTAAAATATATGTAATGTACTAAGAATACACACAAATATACTAAAATATACAAAAATACACTAAAATATACAAAAATACACTAAAATACACTAAAATATACTAAAATACACTAAAATATACTAAAATACACTAAAATACACTAAAGTATACTAAAATACACTAAAATATACTAAAATACACTAAAATACATTAAAATATACCAAAATACACTAAAATACATTAAAATACACTAAAATATACTAAAATACACTAAAATATATTAAAATACACTAAAATGTACTAAGAATACACACAAATATACTAAAATACACTAAAATATAGTAAAACACACTCAATATATTAAAATACACTAAAATACACTAAAATACACTAAAATATACTAAAATACACTAAAATATACCAAATACACTAAAATACATTAAAATACACTAAAATATACTAAAACGCACTAAAATATACTAAATACATTAAAATATACTAAAATACACTAAAATATATTAAAATACACTAACATTTACTAAGAATACACACAAATATACTAAAATACACTAAAATATACTAAAACACACTCAATATATTAAAATACACTTTAGTGTATTTTAATACACTAAAATATACCAAAATACACTAAAATATACTAAAATACACTGAAATACACTAAAATACACTAAAATATACTAAAATACACTAAAATATCCTAAAATACACTAAAATATACTAAAATGCACTAAAATATACTAAAATACATTAAAATATACTAAAATACACTAAAATTTATTAAAATACACTAAAATGTACTAAGAATACACACAAATATACTAAAACACACATTTAAATATACTAAAACACACTCAATATATTAAAATACACTAAAATATACCATTTTATACTAAAATACACTAAAATATACTCAAATACACTAAAATATACTAAAATACACTAAAATATACTAAAATATACTAAAATACACTAAAATATACTAAAATATACTAAAATACACTAAAATTCACTAAAATATACTAAAATACACTAGAATACACTAAAATACACTAAAATATACAAAAATACACTAAAATACACTAAAACATACTAAAATACACTAAAATATACTAAAATACACTAAACTACACTAAACTATACTAAAATACACTAAAATGTACCAAGAATACACACAAATATACTAAAATACACTAAAATATAGTAAAATACACTCAATATATTAAAATACACTAAAATACACTAAAATATACTAAAAATACACTAAAATTCACTTAAATATACTAAAATACACTAGAATACACTAAAATACGCTAAGGTATACTAAAATACTCTAAAATATACTAAAATACACTAAAATATACTAAAATACACTAAAGTATACTAAAATATATTAAAATACACTAAAATTCACTAAAATATACTAAAATACACTAGAATACACTAAAATACACTAAAGTATACTAAAATACTCTAAAATATACTAAAATACACTAAAATATACTAAAATACACTAAAATACACTCAAATATACCAAATACACTAAAATACATTAAAAAATACACTATAATATACTAAAATATACAAAAATACACTAAGATACACTAAAATATACAAAAAACACTAAAATACACTAAAATATACTAAAATACACTAAAATACACTAAAATACACTAAAATAAACTAAAGTATACTAAAATACACTAAAATATACTAAAATAGACTAAATAGCCACTAATATATACTAAAATAAACTAAACTATACTAAAATATACTAAAATACACTAAAATATACTAAAATACACTAAAATATACTAAAATAAACTAAAATATACTAAAACACACTAAAGTATATTAAAATATACTAAAATATACAAAAATACACTAAAATATACTAAAGTATACTAAAATACACTAAAATATACTAAAATACACTAAAATACACTAAAATAAACTAAAGTATACTAAAATACACTAAAATATACTAAAATAGACTAAATAGCCACTAATATATACTAAAATAAACTAAACTATACTAAAATATACTAAAATACACTAAAAATATACTAAATCACACTAAAATATACTAAAATAAACTAAAATATACTAAAACACACTAAAGTATATTAAAATATACTAAAATACACTAAAATATACTAAAATACACTAAAATATACCAAAATACACTAAAATACATTAAAATACACTAAAATATACTAAAACGCACTAAAATATACTAAAATACATTAAAATATATTAAAATACACTAAAATATATTAAAATACACTAACATTTACTAAGAATACACACAAATATACTAAAATACACTAAAATATACTAAAACACACTCAATATATTAAAATACACTTTAGTGTATTTTAATACACTAAAATATACTAAAATACACTAAAATATACTAAAATACACTGAAATACACTAAAATACACTAAAATATACTAAAATACACTAAAATATCCAAAAATGACACTAAAATATACTAAAATGCACTAAAATATACTAAAATACATTAAAATATACTAAACAACACTAAAATTTATTAAAATACACACAAATATACTAAAACACACTCAAATATACTAAAACACACTCAATATATTAAAATACACTAAAATATACCATTTTATACTAAAATACACTAAAATATACTCAAATACACTAAAATATACTAAAATACACTAAAATATACTAAAATATACTAAATACACTAAAATATACTAAAATATACTAAAATACACTAAAATTCACTAAAATATACTAAAATACACTAGAATACACTAAAATACACTAAAATATACAAAAATACACTAAAATACACTAAAACATACTAAAATACACTAAAATATACTAAAATACACTAAACTACACTAAACTATACTAAAATACACTAAAATGTACCAAGAATACACACAAATATACTAAAATACACTAAAATATAGTAAAATACACTCAATATATTAAAATACACTAAAATACACTAAAATATACTAAAATACACTAAAATATACTAAAATACACTAAAATATACTAATATATACTAAAATACAC
>JASKUP010000425.1:0-22107 GCA_030448955.1 Trichopoda pennipes
GTATATATTAGTGTATTTTAGTATATTTTAGTGTATTCTAGTATATTTTAGTGTATTTTAGTATATTTTAGTGAATTTAGTATATTTTAGTGTATTCTAGTATATTTTAGTATATTTTAGCATATTTTAAAGTATTTTAGTATATTTTAGTGTATTTTAGTATATTTAGTGTATTCTAGTATACTTTAGTGTATTCTAGTATATTTTAGTGTATTTTTGTATATTTTAGTGTATTTTAGTATATTTTAGTGTATTTTAGTATATTCTATTGTATTTTAGTATATTTTAGTGTATTTTAGTATATTTTATTGTATTTTAGTATATTTTAGTGTACTTTAGTATATTTTAGTATATTTTAGAATATTCTAGTATATTTTAGTTTATTCTAGTATATTTTAGTGAATTTTAGTATATTTTAGTGTATTCTAGTATATTTTAGTGTATTTTGGTATATTTTAGTGTATTATAGTATATTGTATTATATGTATTTTAGTATATTCTAGTGTATTTTAGTATATATTAGTATATATTAGTGTATTTTAGTATATTTTAGTGTATTTTAGTATATTGTAGTGTATTTTAGTATATTTCAGTGTATTTTAGTATATTTTAGTATAATTTAGTGTATTACAGTATATTGTATTTTAGTGTATTTTAGTACATTCTAGTGTATTTTAGTATATTTTAGTGTATTTTAGTATGTTTAGTGTATTTAGTATATTTTAGTGTATTTTAGTATATTTTAGTATAATTTAGTGTATTATAGTATATTGTACTTTAGTGTATTAAGTATATTCTAGTTTATTTTAGTATATTTAGTGTATTTTAGTATATTTTAGTGTATTCTAGTATATTTTAGTATATTTTAGCATATTTTAGTGTATTTTAGTATATTTTAGTGTATTCTAGTATATTTTAGTGTATTTTAGTATATTTTAGTGTATTTTAGTATATTTTAGTGTATTTTAGTATTTTTTAGTGTATTTTAGTATATTTTAGTGTATTTTAGTATATTTTAGTATAATTTAGTGTATTATAGTATATTGTACTTTAGTGTATTTAAGTAAATTCTAGTTTATTTTAGTATATTTTAGTGTATTTTAGTATATTTTATTGTATTTTAGTATATTTTAGTGTACTTTAGTATATTTTAGTATATTTTAGTCTATTCTAGTATATTTTAGTTTATTCTAGTATATTTTAGTGCATTTTAGTATATTTTAGTGTATTCTAGTATATTTTAGTGTATTCTAGTATATTTTAGTGTATTTTAGTATGTTTTAGTGTATTTTAGTATATTTTAGTGTATTTTAGTATATTTTAGTATAATATAGTGTATTATAGTATATTGTACTTTAGTGTATTTTAGTATATTCTAGTGTATTTTAGTATATTTAGTGTATTTTAGTATATTTTATCGTATTTTAGTATATTTTAGTGTACTTTAGTATATTTTAGTATATTTTAGTCTATTCTAGTATATTTTAGTTTATTCTAGTATATTTTAATGCATTTTAGTATATTTTAGTGTATTCTAGTATATTTTAGTGTATTCTAGTTATTTTAGTGTATTTTAGTATATTTTAGTTTATTTTAGTATATTCTATTGTATTTTAGTATATTTAGTGTATTTTAGTATATTTTATTGTATTTTAGTATATTTTAGTGTACTTTAGTATATTTTAGTATATTTTAGTCTATTCTAGTATATTTTAGTTTATTCTAGTATATTTTAGTGAATTTTAGTATATTTTAGTGTATTTTAGTATATTTTAGTGTATTATAGTATATTGTATTATATGTATTTTAGTATATTCTAGTGTATTTTAGTATATATTAGTATATATTAGTGTATTTTAGTATATTTTAGTGTATTTTAGTATATTCTAGTGTATTTAAGTATATTTTAGTGTATTTTAGTATATTTTACTATAATTTAGTGTATTATAGTATATTGTATTTTAGTGTATTTTAGTATATTCTAGTGTATTTTAGTATATTTTAGTGTATTTTAGTATATTTTTTTTTAGTATATTTTAGTATAATTTAGTGTATTATAGTATATTGTACTTTAGTGTATTTTAGTATATTTTAGTGTATTTTAGTATATTTTATTGTATTTTAGTATATTTTAGTGTACTTTAGTATATTTTAATATATTTTAGTCTATTCTGGTATATTTTAGTTTATTCTAGTATATTTTAGTGCATTTTAGTATATTTTAGTGTATTCTAGTATATTTTAGTGTATTCTAGTATATTTTAGTGTATTTTAGTATATTTTAGTTTATTTTAGTATATTCTATTGTACTTTAGTATATTTTAGTGTATTTTAGTATATTTTATTGTATTTTAGTATATTTTAGTGCACTTTAGTATATATTAGTATATTTTAGTCTATTCTAGTATATTTTAGTTTATTCTAGTATATTTAGTGAATTTTAGTATATTTTAGTGTATTTTAGTATATTTTAGTGTATTATAGTATATTGTATTATATGTATTTTAGTATATTTCTAGTGTATTTTAGTATATATTAGTATATATTAGTGTATTTTAGTATATTTTAGTGTATTTTAGTATATTCTAGTGTATTTAAGTATATTTTAGTGTATTTTAGTATATTTTACTATAATTTAGTGTATTATAGTATATTGTATTTTAGTGTATTTTAGTATATTCTAGTGTATTTTAGTATATTTAGTGTATTTTAGTATATTTTATTGTATTTTAGTATATTTTAGTGTACTTTGGTATATTTTAGTATATTTTAGTCTATTCTAGTATATTTTAGTTTATTCTAGTATATTTTAGTGAATTTTAGTATATTTTAGTGTATTCTAGTATATTTTAGTGTATTTTAGTATATTTTAGTGTATTTTAGTATATCTTAGTGTATTTTAGTATATTCTAGTGTATTTTAGTATATTTTAGTGTATTTTAGTATATCTTAGTATAATTTAGTGTATTATAGTACATTGTACTTTAGTGTATTTAAGTATATTCTAGTTTATTTTAGTATATTTTAGTGTATTTTAGTATATTTTATTGTAATTTAGTATATTTTAGTGTACTTTAGTATATTTTAGTATATTTTAGTCTATTCTAGTATATTTTAGTTTATTCTAGTATATTTTAGTGCATTTTAGTATATTTTAGTGTATTCTAGTATATTTTAGTGTATTCTAGTATATTTTAGTGTATTTTAGTATATATTAGTGTATTTTAGTATATTTTAGTGTATTCTAGTATATTTAGTGTATTTTAGTATATTTTAGTGAATTTTAGTATATTTTAGTGTATTCTAGTATATTTTAGTATATTTTAGCATATTTTAAAGTATTTTAGTATATTTTAGTGTATTTTAGTATATTTTAGTGTATTCTAGTATACTTTAGTGTATTCTAGTATATTTTAGTGTATTTTTGTATATTTTAGTGTATTTTAGTATATTTTAGTGTATTTTAGTATATTCTATTGT
The DNA here is from genome assembly GCA_030448955.1 of Trichopoda pennipes. Classification (NCBI taxonomy): domain Eukaryota; kingdom Metazoa; phylum Arthropoda; class Insecta; order Diptera; family Tachinidae; genus Trichopoda; species Trichopoda pennipes. The sequence goes on from JASKUP010000425.1 coordinate 3,481, forward strand.
ATTTTAGTATATTTTAGTGTATTTTAGTATATTTTATTGTATTTTAGTATATTTTAGTGTACTTTAGTATATTTTAGTATATTTTAGAATATTCTAGTATATTTTAGTTTATTCTAGTATTTTTTAGTGAATTTTAGTATATTTTAGTGTATTCTAGTATATTTTAGTGTATTTTGGTATATTTTAGTGTATTATAGTATATTGTATTATATGTATTTTAGTATATTCTAGTGTATTTAGTATATATTAGTATATATTAGTGTATTTTAGTATATTTTAGTGTATTTTAGTATATTGTAGTGTATTTTAGTATATTTCAGTGTATTTTAGTATATTTTAGTATAATTTAGTGTATTACAGTATATTGTATTTTAGTGTATTTAGTACATTCTAGTGTATTTTAGTATATTTTAGTGTATTTAGTATGTTTTAGTGTATTTTAGTATATTTTAGTGTATTTTAGTATATTTTAGTATAATTTAGTGTATTATAGTATATTGTACTTTAGTGTATTTAAGTATATTCTAGTTTATTTTAGTATATTTTAGTGTATTTTAGTATATTTTAGTGTATTCTAGTATATTTTAGTATATTTTAGCATATTTTAGTGTATTTTAGTATATTTTAGTGTATTCTAGTATATTTAGTGTATTTTAGTATATTTTAGTGTATTTTAGTATATTTTAGTGTATTTTAGTATGTTTTAGTGTATTTTAGTATATTTTAGTGTATTTTAGTATATTTTAGTATAATTTAGTGTATTATAGTATATTGTACTTTAGTGTATTTAAGTAAATTCTAGTTTATTTTAGTATATTTTAGTGTATTTTAGTATATTTTATTGTATTTTAGTATATTTTAGTGTACTTTAGTATATTTTAGTATATTTTAGTCTATTCTAGTATATTTTAGTTTATTCTAGTATATTTTAGTGCATTTAGTATATTTTAGTGTATTCTAGTATATTTTAGTGTATTCTAGTATATTTTAGTGTATTTTAGTATGTTTTAGTGTATTTTAGTATATTTTAGTGTATTTTAGTATATTTTAGTATAATATAGTGTATTATAGTATATTGTACTTTAGTGTATTTTAGTATATTCTAGTGTATTTTAGTATATTTTAGTGTATTTTAGTATATTTTATCGTATTTTAGTATATTTTAGTGTACTTTAGTATATTTTAGTATATTTTAGTCTATTCTAGTATATTTTAGTTTATTCTAGTATATTTTAATGCATTTTAGTATATTTTAGTGTATTCTAGTATATTTTAGTGTATTCTAGTATATTTTAGTGTATTTTAGTATATTTTAGTTTATTTTAGTATATTCTATTGTATTTTAGTATATTTTAGTGTATTTTAGTATATTTTATTGTATTTTAGTATATTTTAGTGTACTTTAGTATATTTTAGTATATTTAGTCTATTCTAGTATATTTTAGTTTATTCTAGTATATTTTAGTGAATTTTAGTATATTTTAGTGTATTTTAGTATATTTTAGTGTATTATAGTATATTGTATTATATGTATTTTAGTATATTCTAGTGTATTTTAGTATATATTAGTATATATTAGTGTATTTTAGTATATTTTAGTGTATTTTAGTATATTCTAGTGTATTTAAGTATATTTTAGTGTATTTTAGTATATTTTAGTATAATTTAGTGTATTATAGTATATTGTACTTTAGTGTATTTAAGTATATTCTAGTTTATTTTAGTATATTCTAGTGTATTTTAGTATATTTTAGTGTATTTAGTATATTTTATTGTATTTTAGTATATTTTAGTGTACTTTGGTATATTTTAGTATATTTTAGTCTATTCTAGTATATTTTAGTTTATTCTAGTATATTTTAGTGAATTTTAGTATATTTTAGTGTATTCTAGTATATTTTAGTGTATTTTAGTATTTTTTAGTGTATTTTAGTATATCTTAGTGTATTTTAGTATATTCTAGTGTATTTTAGTATATTTTAGTGTATTTTAGTATATTTTAGTATAATTTAGTGTATTATAGTATATTGTACTTTAGTGTATTTAAGTATATTCTAGTTTATTTTAGTATATTTTAGTTATTTTAGTATATTTTATTGTAATTTAGTATATTTTAGTGTACTTTAGTATATTTTAGTATATTTTAGTCTATTCTAGTATATTTTAGTTTATTCTAGTATATTTTAGTGCATTTTAGTATATTTTAGTGTATTCTAGTATATTTTAGTGTATTCTAGTATATTTTAGTGTATTTTAGTGTATATTAGTGTATTTTAGTATATTTTAGTGTATTCTAGTATATTTTAGTGTATTTTAGTATATTTTAGTGACTTTTAGTATATTTTAGTGTATTCTAGTATATTTTAGTATATTTTAGCATATTTTAAAGTATTTTAGTATATTTTAGTGTATTTTAGTATATTTTAGTGTATTCTAGTATACTTTAGTGTATTCTAGTATATTTTAGTGTATTTTTGTATATTTTAGTGTATTTTAGTATATTTTAGTGTATTTTAGTATATTCTATTGTATTTTAGTATATTTTAGTGTATTTTAGTATATTTTATTGTATTTTAGTATATTTTAGTGTACTTTAGTATATTTTAGTATATTTTAGTCTATTCTAGTATATTTTAGTTTATTCTAGTATATTTTAATGAATTTTAGTATATTTTAGTGTATTCTAGTATATTTTAGTGTATTTTGGTATATTTTAGTGTATTATAGTATATTGTATTATATGTATTTTAGTATATTCTAGTGTATTTTAGTATATATTAGTATATATTAGTGTATTTTAGTATATTTTAGTGTATTTTAGTATATTCTAGTGTATTTTAGTATATTTTAGTGTATTTTAGTATATTTTAGTATAATTTAGTGTATTACAGTATATTGTATTTTAGTGTATTTTAGTATATTCTAGTGTATTTTAGTATATTTTAGTATATTTTAGTATGTTTTAGTGTATTTTAGTATATTTTAGTGTATTTTAGTATATTTTAGTATAATTTAGTGTATTATAGTATATTGTACTTTAGTGTATTTAAGTATATTCTAGTTTATTTTAGTATATTTTAGTGTATTTTAGTATATTTTAGTGTATTTTAGTATATTCTATTGTATTTTAGTATATTTTAGTGTATTTTAGTATATTTTATTGTATTTTAGTATATTTTAGTGTTTTTAGTATATTTTAGTATATTTTAGTCTATTCTAGTATATTTTAGTTATTCTAGTATATTTAGTGAATTTTAGTATATTTTAGTGTATTCTAATATATTTTAGTGTATTTTGGTATATTTTAGTGTATTATAGTATATTGTGTTATATGTATTTTAGTATATTCTAGTGTATTTTAGTATATATTAGTATATATTAGTGTATTTTAGTATATTTTAGTGTACTTTAGTATATTTTAGTATATTTTAGTCTATTCTAGTATATTTTAGTTTATTCTAGTATATTTTAGTGAATTTTAGTATATTTTAGTGTATTCTAGTATATTTTAGTGTATTTTGGTATATTTTAGTGTATTATAGTATATTGTATTATATGTATTTTAGTATATTCTAGTGTATTTTAGTATATATTAGTATATATTAGTGTATTTTAGTATATTTTAGTGTATTTTAGTATATTCTAGTGTATTTTAGTATATTTTAGTGTATTTTAGTATATTTTAGTATAATTAGTGTATTACAGTATATTGTATTTTAGTGTATTTTAGTATATTCTAGTGTATTTTAGTATATTTTAGTGTATTTTAGTATATTTTTATTGCATTTTAGTATATTTTAGTGTACTTTGGTATATTTTAGTATATTTTAGTCTATTCTAGTATATTTTAGTTTATTTTAGTATATTTTAGTGTATTTAAGTATATTCTATTGTATTTTAGTATATTTTAGTGTATTTTAGTATATTTTATTGTATTTTAGTATATTTTAGTGTACTTTGGTATATTTTAGTCTATTCTAGTATATTTTAGTTTATTCTAGTATATTTTAGTGAATTTTAGTATATTTTAGTGTATTTTAGTATATTTTAGTGTATTTAAGTATATTCTATTGTATTTTAGTATATTTTAGTGTATTTTAGTATATTTTATTGTATTTTAGTATATTTTAGTGTACTTTGGTATATTTTAGTCTATTCTAGTATATTTTAGTTTATTCTAGTATATTTTAGTGAATTTAGTATATTTTAGTGTATTCTAGTATATTTTAGTGTATTTTAGTATATTTTAGTGTATTTTAGTATATCTTAGTGTATTTTAGTATGTTTTAGTGTATTTTAGTATATTTTAGTGTATTTTAGTATATTTTAGTATAATTTAGTGTATTATAGTATATCTTACTTTAGTGTATTTTAGTATATTCTAGTGTATTTTAGTATATTTTAGTGTATTTTAGTATATTTTATTGTATTTTAGTATATTTTAGTGTACTTTAGTATATTTTAGTATATTTTAGTCTATTCTAGTATATTTTAGTTTATTCTAGTATATTTTAGTGCATTTTAGTATATTTTATTGTATTCTAGTATATTTTAGTGTATTCTAGTATATTTTAGTGTATTTTAGTATATTTTAGTGTATTTTAGTATATTTTAGTGTATTCTAGTATATTTTAACCTATTCTAGTATATTTTAGTGTATTTTAGTATATTTTAGTGTATTTTAGTATATTTTAGTGTATTTTAGTATATTTTAGTATAATTTAGTGTATTATAGTATATTGTACTTTAGTGTATTTTAGTATATTCTAGTGTATTTTAGTATATTTTAGTGTATTTTAGTATATTTTAGTGTATTCTAGTATATTTTAGTGTATTTTAGTATATTTTAGCCTATTCTAGTATATTTTAGTGTATTTTAGTATGTTTTAGTATATTTTAGTCTATTCTAGTATATTTTCGTTTATTTTAGAGTATTTTAGTGTATTTTAGTATATTTTATTGTATTTTAGTATATTTTAGTGTATTCTAGTATATTTTAGCCTATTCTAGTATATTTTAGTGTATTTTAGTATATTTTAGTGTATTTTAGTATATTTTAGTGTATTTTAGTATATTTTAGTATAATTTAGTGTATTATAGTATATTGTACTTTAGTGTATTTTAGTATATTCTAGTGTATTTTAGTATATTTTAGTGTATTCTAGTATGTTTTAGTGTATTTTAGTATATTTTAGTGTATTTTAGTATATTTTAGTATGTTTTAGTATATTTTAGTCTATTCTAGTATATTTTAGTTTATTCTAGTATATTTCAGTGTATTTTAGTATATTTTAGTATAATTTAGTGTATTATAGTATATTTTACTTTAGTGTATTTTAGTATATTCTAGTGTATTTTAGTATATTTTAGTGTATTTTAGTATATTTTATTGTATTTTAGTATATTTTAGTGTACTTTAGTATATTTTAGTATATTTTAGTCTATTCTAGTATATTTTAGTTTATTCTAGTATATTTTAGTGCATTTTAGTATATTTTAGTGTATTCTAGTATATTTTAGTGTATTTTAGTATATTTTAGTGTATTTTAGTATATTTTAGTGTATTCTAGTATATTTTAGTGTATTTTAGTATATTTTAGTGTATTTTTGTATATTTTAGTGTATTTCATTATACTTTAGTGTATTCTAGCATATTTTAGTGTATTTTAGTATATTTTATTGTATTTTAGTATATTTTAGTGTATTCTAGTATATTTTAGTGTATTTTAGTATATTTTAGCCTATTCTAGTATATTTTAGTGTATTTTAGTATGTTTTAGTATATTTTAGTCTATTCTAGTATATTTTAGTTTATTCTAGAGTATTTTAGTGTATTTTAGTATATTTTACTGTATTTTAGTATATTTTAGTGTATTCTAGTATATTTTAGCCTATTCTAGTATATTTTAGTGTATTTTAGTATATTTTAGTGTATTTTAGTATATTTTAGTGTATTTAAGTATATTTTAGTATAATTTAGTGTATTATAGTATATTGTACTTTAGTGTATTTTAGTATATTTTAGTGTATTTTAGTATATTTTAGTGTATTCTAGTATAATTTAGCCTATTCTAGTATATTTTAGTGTATTTTAGTATATTTTAGTGTATTTTAGTATATTTTATTGTGTTTTAGTATATTTTAGTGTACTTTAGTATATTTTAGTATATTTTAGTCTATTCTAGTATATTTTACTTTATTCTAGTATATTTTAGTGTATTTTAGTATATTTTAGTGTATTTTAGTATATTTTATTGTATTTTAGTATATTTTAGTGTACTCTAGTATATTTTAGTATATTTTAGTCTATTCTAGTATATTTTACTTTATTCTAGTATATTTTAGTGCATTTTAGTATATTTTAGTGTATTCTAGTATATTTTAGTGTATTCTAGTATATTTAAGTGTATTTAAGTATATTTTAGTGTACTTTAGTATATTTTAGTGTATTCTAGTATATTTTAGTGTATTTTAGTATATTTTAGTATATTTTTGTATATTTTAGTGTATTTTATTATATTTTAGTGTATTCTAGCATATTTTAGTGTATTTTAGTATATTTTATTGTATTTTAGTATATTTTAGTGTATTCTAGTATATTTTAGTGTATTTTAGTATATTTTAGCCTATTCTAGTATATTTTAGTGTATTTTAGTATGTTTTAGTATATTTTAGTCTATTCTAGTATATTTTCGTTTATTCTAGAGTATTTTAGTGTATTTTAGTATATTTTATTGTATTTTAGTATATTTTAGTGTATTCTAGTATATTTTAGCCTATTCTAGTATATTTTAGTGTATTTTAGTATATTTTAGTGTATTTTAGTATATTTTAGTGTATTTTAGTATATTTTAGTATAATTTAGTGTATTATAGTATATTGTACTTTAGTGTAGTTTAGTATATTCTAGTGTATTTTAGTATATTTTAGTGTATTCTAGTATGTTTTAGTGTATTTTAGTATATTTTAGTGTATTTTAGTATATTTTAGTGTGTTTTAGTATATTTTAGTCTATTCTAGTATATTTTAGTTTATTCTAGTATATTTTAGTGAATTTTAGTATATTTTAGTGTATTCTAGTATATTTTAGTGTATTTTAGTATAGTTTAGTGTATTTTGGTATATTTTAGTGTATTTTAGTATGTTTTAGTGTATTTTAGTATATTTTAGTGTATTTTAGTATATTTTAGTATAATCTAGTGTATTGTAGTATATTTTACTTTAGTGTATTTTAGTATATTCTAGTGTATTTTAGTATATTTTAGTGTATTTTAGTATATTTTATTGTATTTTAGTATATTTTAGTGTACTTTAGTATATTTTAGTATATTTTAGTCTATTCTAGTATATTTTAGTTTATTCTAGTATATTTTAGTGCATTTTAGTATATTTTATTGTATTCTAGTATATTTTAGTGTATTCTAGTATATTTTAGTGTATTTTAGTATATTTTAGTGTATTTTAGTATATTTTAGTGTATTCTAGTATATTTTAGTGTATTTTAGTATATTTTAGTGTAGTTTAGTAAATTTTAGTGTATTTTTTTATATTTTAGTATATTTTAGCCTATTCTAGTATATTTTAGTCTATTCTAGTATATTTTAGTTTATTCTAGTATATTTTAGTGCATTTTAGTATATTTTATTGTATTCTAGTATATTTTAGTGTATTCTAGTATATTTTAGTGTATTTTAGTATATTTTAGTGTATTTTAGTATATTTTAGTGTATTCTAGTATATTTTGGTGTATTTTAGTATATTTTAGTGTATTTTAGTATGTTTTAGTATATTTTAGTCTATTCTAGTATATTTTAGTTTATTCTAGTATATTTTAGTGTATTTTAGTATATTTTATTGTATTTTAGTATATTTTAGTGTATTTTAGTATATTTTAGCCTATTCTAGTATATTTTAGTGTATTTTAGTATGTTTTAGTATATTTTAGTCTATTATAGTATATTTTAGTTTATTCTAGTATATTTTAGTGTATTTTAGTATATTTTATTGTATTTTAGTATATTTTAGTGTATTCTAGTATATTTTAGCCTATTCTAGTATATTTTAGCATATTTTAGTATATTTTAGTGTATTTTAGTATATTTTAGTGTATTTTAGTATATTTTAGTATAATTTAGTGTATTATAGTCTATTGTACTTTAGTGTATTTTAGTATATTCTAGTGTATTTTAGTATATTTTAGTGTATTTTAGTATATTTTAGTGTATTCTAGTATATTTTAGTGTATTCTAGTATATTTTAGTGTATTTTAGTATATTTTAGTGTACTTTAGTATATTTTAGTGTATTCTAGTATATTTTAGTGTATTTTAGTGTATTTTATTGTATTTTAGTATATTTTAGTGTACTTTAGTATATTTTAGTATATTTTAGTCTATTCTAGTATATTTTAGTTTATTCTACTATATTTTAGTGCATTTTAGTATATTTTAGTGTGTTCTACTATATTTTAGTGTATTCTAGTATATTTTAGTGTATTTTAGTATATTTTAGTGTACTTTAGTATATTTTAGTGTATTCTAGTATATTTTAGTGTATTTTAGTATATTTTATTGTATTTTAGTATATTTTAGTGTACTTTAGTATATTTTATTGTACTTTAATATATTTTAGTGTATTTTAGTATATTTTGGTATATTTTAGTGTATTCTAATATATTTTAGTATATTTTAGTGTAGTTTAGTATATTATAGTGTATTTTAGTATATTTTAGTGTATTCTAGTATAGTTTAGTGTAGTTTAGAATATTTTAGTGTATTTTAGTATATTTTAGTGTATTTTAGAATTTTTTAGTGTTTTTTAGTATATTTGAGTGTATTTTAGTATATTTTATTGTATTTTAATATATTTTAGTGTATTTTAGTATATTTTAGTATATTTTAGCATATTTTAGTGTATTTTAGTATATTTTAGTGTATTCTAGTATATTTTAGTGCATTTTAGTATATTTTAGTGTGTTCTAGTATATTTTAGGGTATTTTAGTATATTTAGTGTATTTTAATATATTTTAGTGTATTTTAGTATGTCTTAGTGTATTTTAGTATATTTTATTGTATTTTAGTATATTTTAGTGTATTTTAGTATATTTTAGTGTATTTTAATATATTTTAGTATATTTTAATGTAGTTTAGTATATTTTAGTGTATTTTAGTATATTTTAGTATATTCTAGTATATTTTAGTGTACTTTAGTATATTTTAGTATATTTTAGTGTATTATAGTATATTGTATTATATGTATTTTAGTATATTCTAGTGTATTTTAGTATATTTTAGTATATGTTAGTGTATTTTAGTATATTTTAGTGTATTTTAGTATATTCTAGTGTATTTTAGTATATTTTAGTATAATTTAGTGTATTATAGTATATTGTACTTTAGCGTATTTTAGTATATTCTAGTGTATTTTAGTATATTTTAGTGTATTTTAGTATATTTTATTGTATTTTAGTCTATTCTAGTATATTTTAGTTTATTCAAGTATATTTTAGTGCATTTTAGTATATTTTTGTGTATTCTAGTATATTTTAGTGTATTCTAGTATATTTTAGTGTATTTTAGTATATTTTAGTGTATTTTAGTATATTTTAGTGTATTCTAGTATATTTTAATGTATTTTAGTATATTTTAGTGAATTTTAGTATATTTTAGTATATTCTAGTATATTTTAGTATATTTAAGCATATTTTAGTGTATTTTAGTATATTTTAGTGTATTTTAGTATATTTTAGTGCATTTTAGTATATTTTAGTGTATTCTAGTATATTTTAGTGTATTTTAGCATATTTTTAGTGTATTTTAGTATATTTTAGTGTATTTTAGTATATTTTAGTGTATTTTAGTATATTTTAGTGTATTCTAGTATAGTTTAGCCTATTCTAGTATATTTTAGTGTATTTTAGTATATTTTAGTGTATTTTAGTATATTTTATTGTATTTTAGTATATTTTAGTGTACTTTAGTATATTTTAGTATATTTTAGTCTATTCTAGTATATTTTACTTTATTCTAGTATATTTTAGTGTATTTTAGTATATTTTAGTGTATTCTAGTATAGTTTAGCCTATTCTAGTATATTTTAGTGTATTTTAGTATATTTTAGGTTATTTTAGTATATTTTATTGTATTTTAGTATATTTTAGTGTACTTTAGTATATTTTAGTCTATTCTAGTATATTTTACTTTATTCTAGTATATTTTAGTGCATTTTAGTATATTTTAGTGTATTCTAGTATATTTTAGTGTATTCTAGTATATTTTAGTGTATTTTAGTATATTTTAGTGTACTTTAGTATATTTTAGTGTATTCTAGTATATTTTTTGGTGTATGTTAGTATATTTTAGTGTATTTTTGTATATTTTAGTGTATTTTATTATATTTTAGTGTATTCTAGCATATTTTAGTGTATTTTAGTATATTTAGTGTATTCTAGTATATTTTAGTGTATTTTAGTATATTTTAGCCTATTCTAGTATATTTTAGTGTATTTTAGTATGTTTTAGTATATTTTAGTCTATTCTAGTATATTTTAGTTTATTCTAGAGTATTTTAGTGTATTTTAGTATATTTTATTGTATTTTAGTACATTTTAGTGTATTCTAGTATATTTTAGCCTATTCTAGTATATTTTAGTGTATTCTAGTATATTTTAGTGTATTTTAGTATATTTTAGCCTATTCTAGTATATTTTAGTATATTTTAGTATGTTTTAGTATATTTTAGTCTATTCTAGTATATTTTAGTTTATTCTAGAGTATTTTAGTGTATTTTAGTATATTTTATTGTATTTTAGTATATTTTAGTGTATTCTAGTATATTTTAGCCTATTCTAGTATATTTTAGTGTATTTTAGTATATTTTAGTGTATTTTAGTATATTTTAGTGTATTTTAGTATATTTTAGTATAATTTAGTGTATTATAGTATATTGTACTTTAGTGTATTTTAGTATATTCTAGTGTATTTTAGTATATTTTAGTGTATTCTAGTATGTTTTAGTGTATTTTAGTATATTTTAGTGTGTTTTAGTATATTTTAGTCTATTCTAGTATATTTTAGTTTATTCTAGTTTATTTTAGTGAATTTTAGTATATTTTGGTGTATTCTAGTATATTTTAGTGTATTTTAGTATAGTTTAGTGTATTTTTGTATATTTTAGTGTATTTTAGTATGTTTTAGTGTATTTTAGTATATTTTAGTGTATTTTAGTATATTTTAGTATAATTTAGTGTATTATAGTATATTTTACTTTAGTGTATTTTAGTATATTCTAGTATATTTTAGTATATTTTAGTGTATTTTAGTATATTTTATTGTATTTTAGTATATTTTAGTGTACTTTAGTATATTTTAGTATATTTTAGTCTATTCTAGTATATTTTAGTTTATTCTAGTATATTTTAGTGCATTTTAGTATTTTTTATTGTATTCTAGTATATTTTAGTGTATTCTAGTATATTTTAGTGTAATTTAGTATATTTAGTGTATTTTAGTATATTTTAGTGTATTCTAGTATATTTTAGTGTAGTTTAGTAAATTTTAGTGTATTTTTGTATATTTTAGTATATTTTAGCCTATTCTAGTATATTTTAGTGTATTTTAGTATATTTTAGTGTATTTTAGTATATTTTAGTGTATTTTATTATATTTTAGTGTATTCTAGCATATTTTAGTGTATTTTAGTATATTTTATTGTATTTTAGTATATGTTAGTGTATTTTAGTATATTTTAGTGTATTTTAGTATATTCTAGTGTATTTTAGTATATTTTAGTATAATTTAGTGTATTATAGTATATTGTACTTTAGTGTATGTTAGTATATTCTAGTGTATTTTAGCATATTTTATTGTATTTTAGTATATTTTAGTGTACTTTAGTATATTTTAGTATATTGTAGTCTATTCTAGTATATTTTAGTTTATTCTAGTATATTTTAGTGCATTTTAGTATATTTTATTGTATTCTAGTATATTTTAGTGTATTCTAGTATATTTTAGTGTATTTTAGTATATTTTAGTGTATTTTAGTATATTTTAGTGTATTCTAGTATATTTTAGTGTATTTTAGTATATTTTAGTGTAGTTTAGTAAATTTTAGTGTATTTTTGTATATTTTAGTATATTTTAGCCTATTCTAGTATATTTTAGTCTATTCTAGTATATTTTAGTTTATTCTAGTATATTTTAGTGCATTTTAGTATATTTTATTGTATTCTAGTATATTTTAGTGTATTCTAATATATTTTAGTGTATTTTAGTATATTTCATTGTATTTTAGTATATTTTAGTGTATTCTAGTATATTTTAGTGTATTTTAGTATATTTTAGTGTATTTTAGTATGTTTTAGTATATTTTAGTCTATTCTAGTATATTTTAGTTTATTCTAGTATATTTTAGTGTATTTTAGTATATTTTATTGTATTTTAGTATATTTTAGTGTATTTTAGTATATTTTAGCCTATTCTAGTATATTTTAGTGTATTTTAGTATGTTTTAGTATATTTTAGTCTATTCTAGTATATTTTAGTTTATTCTAGTATATTTTAGTGTATTTTAGTATATTTTATTGTATTTTAGTATATTTTAGTGTATTCTAGTATATTTTAGTGTATTTTAGTATATTTTAGTGTAGTTTAGTAAATTTTAGTGTATTTTTGTATATTTTAGTATATTTTAGCCTATTCTAGTATATTTTAGTCTATTCTAGTATATTTTAGTTTATTCTAGTATATTTAGTGTATTTTAGTATATTTTAGTGTATTTTAGTATATTTTAGTGTATTCTAGTATATTTTAGTGTATTCTAGTATATTTTAGTGTATTTTAGTATATTTTAGTGTACTTTAGTATATTTTAGTGTATTCTAGTATATTTTAGTGTATTTTAGTGTATTTTATTGTATTTTAGTATATTTTAGTGTACTTTAGTATATTTTAGTATATTTTAGTCTATTCTAGTATATTTTAGTTTATTCTACTATATTTTAGTGCATTTTAGTATATTTTAGTGTGTTCTACTATATTTTAGTGTATTCTAGTATATTTTAGTGTATTTTAGTATATTTTAGTGTACTTTAGTATATTTTAGTGTATTCTAGTATATTTTAGTGTATTTTAGTATATTTTATTGTATTTTAGTATATTTTAGTGTACTTTAGTATATTTTATTGTACTTTAATATATTTTAGTGTATTCTAATATATTTTAGTATATTTTAGTGTAGTTTAGTATATTATAGTGTATTTTAGTATATTTTAGTGTATTCTAGTATAGTTTAGTGTAGTTTAGAATATTTTAGTGTATTTTAGTATATTTTAGTGTATTTTAGAATTTTTTAGTGTTTTTTAGTATATTTGAGTGTGTTTTAGTATATTTTATTGTATTTTAATATATTTTAGTGTATTTTAGTATATTTTAGTATATTTTAGCATATTTTAGTGTATTTTAGTATATTTTAGTGTATTCTAGTATATTTTAGTGCATTTTAGTATATTTTAGTGTGTTCTAGTATATTTTAGGGTATTTTAGTATATTTAGTGTATTTTAATATATTTTAGTGTATTTTAGTATGTCTTAGTGTATTTTAGTATATTTTATTGTATTTTAGTATATTTTAGTGTATTTTAGTATATTTTAGTGTATTTTAATATATTTTAGTATATTTTAATGTAGTTTAGTATATTTTAGTGTATTTTAGTATATTTTAGTTTATTCTAGTATATTTTAGTGTACTTTAGTATATTTTAGTATATTTTAGTGTATTATAGTATATTGTATTATATGTATTTTAGTATATTCTAGTGTATTTTAGTATATTTTAGTATATGTTAGTGTATTTTAGTATATTTTAGTGTATTTTAGTATATTCTAGTGTATTTTAGTATAATTTAGTGTATTATAGTATATTGTACTTTAGCGTATTTTAGTATATTCTAGTGTATTTTAGTATATTTTAGTGTATTTTAGTATATTTTATTGTATTTTAGTATATTATAGTGTACTTTAGTATATTATAGTATATTTTAGTCTATTCTAGTATATTTTAGTTTATTCAAGTATATTTTAGTGCATTTTAGTATATTTTTGTGTATTCTAGTATATTTTAGTGTATTCTAGTATATTTTAGTGTATTTTAGTATATTTTAGTGTATTTTAGTATATTTAGTGTATTCTAGTATATTTTAATGTATTTTAGTATATTTTAGTGAATTTTAGTATATTTTAGTATATTCTAGTATATTTTAGTATATTTAAGCATATTTTAGTGTATTTTAGTATATTTTAGTGTATTTTAGTATATTTTAGTGCATTTTAGTATATTTTAGTGTATTCTAGTATATTTTAGTGTATTTTAGCATATTTTTAGTGTATTTTAGTATATTTTAGTGTATTTTAGTATATTTTAGTGTATTTTAGTATATTTTAGTGTATTCTAGTATAGTTTAGCCTATTCTAGTATATTTTAGTGTATTTTAGTATATTTTAGTGTATTTTAGTATATTTTATTGTATTTTAGTATATTTTAGTGTACTTTAGTATATTTTAGTATATTTTAGTCTATTCTAGTATATTTTACTTTATTCTAGTATATTTTAGTGTATTTTAGTATATTTTAGTGTATTCTAGTATAGTTTAGCCTATTCTAGTATATTTTAGTGTATTTTAGTATATTTTAGTGTATTTTAGTATATTTTATTGTATTTTAGTATATTTTAGTGTACTTTAGTATATTTTAGTCTATTCTAGTATATTTTACTTTATTCTAGTATATTTTAGTGCATTTTAGTATATTTTAGTGTATTCTAGTATATTTTAGTGTATTCTAGTATATTTTAGTGTTTTATTTGGGTACGGTTTTCCGTCGACCCTCGTCAAATTTGGTTTTTGAACAAACCGGTTTCGGCTGTTTGCCATCTTCAGTGTTCTTTTCGTACTAGTTGCGTTCTATTGTTAGTTGTGTTTATATAGTTCGTGTCTCCCTTCGTATTATTGCGTTCGTCACTTACTGTCCTTTCTGCCTGCATCTCTCTCTCTCTCTCCTTTTTCATTTGTCTCTTTTTACCTAATTTGTCGTCCCTTTTTCATTCGTCTTCTTTCCTAATTAAATCCTATTACGATCATGCTTGTTGTCCGTTTTTGTTTATGTGTGAACCTATTGGGTTCTTCTCCTCCTCCCCTCATGTGTCATAATAATCCGTAATTGTACGTTTATGATGTTATTCATTGCTTTGGTCTTCTTTCCTAACTAAACTCTTTTACGATCATGCTTGCTGTCCGTTTTTGTTTATGTGTGAACCTATTGGGTTTTTTTTTTTTTTTTTTTTTTTTTTTTTTTTTTTTTTTTATGCCCTGGTCTTGCGCACCTGCGTAACGTTTTTGTGCTGGTGTAGTGTTTGTTTTCCTGTAAAAATGTTTCAACGGTTCAAATATTGTGTCCGAAGCAGTATTTATTTGTTCATTTATTATTCGTCCGTCAAATGTTTTTTGTTTGTATATTTCCATGTTTTCCAATACATTTAGTCTCCTTCCTTTATGCTGCGTGTGAAGCAGTTTAACCGTTGTCTTAATATGTCCTGGTGTACATTTGTTGTTAAATATATGGTTTGCGAAGTTTGATTCCGGAGTCGATTTTGGTTCTCGTATTTTAGTCTATTCTAGTATATTTTAGTTTATTCTAGTATATTTTAGTGCATTTTAGTATATTTTAGTGTATTTTAGTATATTTTAGTGTATTCTAGTATATTTTAGTGTATTTTAGTATTTTTTAGTGTTTTTTAGTATATTTGAGCGTATCTTAATATATTTTATTGTATTTTAGTATATTTTAGCGTATTTTAGTATATGTTAGTATATTTTAGTATATTTTAGTGTATTTTGGTATATTTTAGTGTATTCTAGTATATTTTAGTGTATTTTAGTGTATTTTAGTATATTTTAGTGTACTTTAGTATATTTTAGTGTATTCTAGTATATTTTAGTGTATGTTAGTATATTTTAGTGTATTTTTGTATATTTTAGTGTATTTTATTATATTTTAGTGTATTCTAGCATATTTTAGTGTATTTTAGTATATTTTAGTGTATTCTAGTATATTTTAGTGTATTTTAGTATATTTTAGCCTATTCTAGTATATTTTAGTGTATTTTAGTATGTTTTAGTATATTTTAGTCTATTCTAGTATATTTTAGTTTATTCTAGAGTATTTTAGTGTATTTTAGTATATTTTATTGTATTTTAGTACATTTTAGTGTATTCTAGTATATTTTAGCCTATTCTAGTATATTTTAGTGTATTCTAGTATATTTTAGTGTATTTTAGTATATTTTAGCCTATTCTAGTATATTTTAGTGTATTTTAGTATGTTTTAGTATATTTTAGTCTATTCTAGTATATTTTAGTTTATTCTAGAGTATTTTAGTGTATTTTAGTATATTTTATTGTATTTTAGTATATTTTAGTGTATTCTAGTATATTTTAGCCTATTCTAGTATATTTTAGTGTATTTTAGTATATTTTAGTGTATTTTAGTATATTTTAGTGTATTTTAGTATATTTTAGTATAATTTAGTGTATTATAGTATATTGTACTTTAGTGTATTTTAGTATATTCTAGTGTATTTTAGTATATTTTAGTGTATTCTAGTACGTTTTAGTGTATTTTAGTATATTTTAGTGTGTTTTAGTATATTTTAGTGTATTTTAGTATATTCTAGTGTATTTTAGTATAATTTAGTGTATTATAGTATATTGTACTTTAGCGTATTTTAGTATATTCTAGTGTATTTTAGTATATTTTAGTGTATTTTAGTATATTTTATTGTATTTTAGTATATTATAGTGTACTTTAGTATATTATAGTATATTTTAGTCTATTCTAGTATATTTTAGTTTATTCAAGTATATTTTAGTGCATTTTAGTATATTTTTGTGTATTCTAGTATATTTTAGTGTATTCTAGTATATTTTAGTGTATTTTAGTATATTTTAGTGTATTTTAGTATATTTTAGTGTATTCTAGTATATTTTAATGTATTTTAGTATATTTTAGTGAATTTTAGTATATTTTAGTATATTCTAGTATATTTTAGTATATTTAAGCATATTTTAGTGTATTTTAGTATATTTTAGTGTATTTTAGTATATTTTAGTGCATTTTAGTATATTTTAGTGTATTCTAGTATATTTTAGTGTATTTTAGCATATTTTTAGTGTATTTTAGTATATTTTAGTGTATTTTAGTATATTTTAGTGTATTTTAGTATATTTAGTGTATTCTAGTATAGTTTAGCCTATTCTAGTATATTTTAGTGTATTTTAGTATATTTTAGTGTATTTTAGTATATTTTATTGTATTTTAGTATATTTTAGTGTACTTTAGTATATTTTAGTATATTTTAGTCTATTCTAGTATATTTTACTTTATTCTAGTATATTTTAGTGTATTTTAGTATATTTTAGTGTATTCTAGTATAGTTTAGCCTATTCTAGTATATTTTAGTGTATTTTAGTATATTTTAGTGTATTTTAGTATATTTTATTGTATTTTAGTATATTTTAGTGTACTTTAGTATATTTTAGTCTATTCTAGTATATTTTACTTTATTCTAGTATATTTTAGTGCATTTTAGTATATTTTAGTGTATTCTAGTATATTTTAGTGTATTCTAGTATATTTTAGTGTTTTATTTGGGTACGGTTTTCCGTCGACCCTCGTCAAATTTGGTTTTTGAACAAACCGGTTTCGGCTGTTTGCCATCTTCAGTGTTCTTTTCGTACTAGTTGCGTTCTATTGTTAGTTGTGTTTATATAGTTCGTGTCTCCCTTCGTATTATTGCGTTCGTCACTTACTGTCCTTTCTGCCTGCATCTCTCTCTCTCTCTCCTTTTTCATTTGTCTCTTTTTACCTAATTTGTCGTCCCTTTTTCATTCGTCTTCTTTCCTAATTAAATCCTATTACGATCATGCTTGTTGTCCGTTTTTGTTTATGTGTGAACCTATTGGGTTCTTCTCCTCCTCCCCTCATGTGTCATAATAATCCGTAATTGTACGTTTATGATGTTATTCATTGCTTTGGTCTTCTTTCCTAACTAAACTCTTTTACGATCATGCTTGCTGTCCGTTTTTGTTTATGTGTGAACCTATTGGGTTTTTTTTTTTTTTTTTTTTTTTTTTTTTTTTTTTTTATGCCCTGGTCTTGCGCACCTGCGTAACGTTTTTGTGCTGGTGTAGTGTTTGTTTTCCTGTAAAAATGTTTCAACGGTTCACATATTGTGTCCGAAGCAGTATTTATTTGTTCATTTATTATTCGTCCGTCAAATGTTTTTTGTTTGTATATTTCCATGTTTTCCAATACATTTAGTCTCCTTCCTTTATGCTGCGTGTGAAGCAGTTTAACCGTTGTCTTAATATGTCCTGGTGTACATTTGTTGTTAAATATATGGTTTGCGAAGTTTGATTCCGGAGTCGATTTTGGTTCTCGTATTTTAGTCTATTCTAGTATATTTTAGTTTATTCTAGTATATTTTAGTGCATTTTAGTATATTTTAGTGTATTTTAGTATATTTTAGTGTATTCTAGTATATTTTAGTGTATTTTAGTATTTTTTAGTGTTT
>JASKUP010000426.1:0-5000 GCA_030448955.1 Trichopoda pennipes
AGTTAAGGATTATTTGCTACGACCACCAACACCATATTTTTTGTTCTTCTTTATATGTATTTTACTCTATTTGCAGCATTTTTGCCTTTTTGTACTTTTGCCTTCTTGTACTTTTGTACTTTGCCGCCTTCTTGTAACTTTTGTACTTTTGCGTGCTATTCTCGTTTGTCTATCTACTTATTTATTTAAAACGCCACTGGCCTAATAGACAAGCACTGTGTATTGTATATACTGAATAATACTCCAACCGTCAAAAATCCATACAATACATTCTTAATTGAACCGGTTGCCCACACGCGGTATAATGTTTTTTCATTTTATTTTTTATATGGGTTTTACCCAAAGGGTTGGATAATATTTTTAACTCTTCCAGAAAACAATAAAAATAATAAAACGTAAATCCATCTTTGCTTCAATTAATTTAAAGCACGATGGATAATGAGGATATAATATAAATAATATATATTATTATATAAAATAATATATTGGTGGTGTAACGGATTCTTTGCTTACCCAAAAAAATACAAATTAGGCCGACAAAGAATCCATTTAAAAAAAACCATCCGTTTAAAAAATACATTTATTGATTTCATACTTCCATTTTTAGTGTGGTTTAACAAAAATTCTCGATCTACCCATTTATAAAAAAAAAAAATTACAAATTAGGCGGACGATGAGAACCCCAAAACCAATCACCCAACGAAAGAGAATCTTAATTGCAAACTTTTTGTTTTACTCTTCATATTATATTATAATTTTTAATAATTTCTGTTTTAGCGATATACGCTAAAAAAAAAATTCATTTTCCATTAATGCTGTGGTGTTTAATAGCAAAATCTCAGTTTACCCATTTATAAAAATTAATAATTACAAATTAGGCCGACGTGAGCTCACACAAAACTATCCACTAAACAAATATAAGTATCAATTTTAATCAAATAATACAATATGTAAAACAAAATTGTGAGGTAAATTGCTTAACAATACACAATTTAAGCATAATACCTATAGATGTTTTCAAGCAACTTATCCGCCAATTTTGTTTTTTTTTTTTTTTAAACAAACTTCTAGGGTAAAGTGATGTAGCGCAAATACTTTAATAACTATACTTATAGATGTTTTCAAGCAACTGATCCGCCAATTTCGTAAAATTATCTACTTTAAACATTATGTTTTTACTAAAACGGATGTATTGTGAAATAAATAATTATATTTTACATATTAAACACATATTTCTTCTTTATTACTTTTTTTTTATTGTGGATTTTTTTCACTTTATTTCATTTAATTGTTTTCATATATAAGTTATAAAAGTTATATAACGTGTAATTTATTTTATTAGTTTATAAAACACTTTATATTAACATATTTTAATAATATTTACAAGTTCATAAAATCCAAATTTTAACTATACGACTTTGATTATATAAAAATTTAGTTTTAAAATATATTAAAAACATAACTATCAGTTTATAAAATACAGATTTTAGTCATAGTTTATATATTTTATTATAATTTAACTTGCAAGTTTATGAACTACAACTTAAGTTGATCAATACAAATTCCTGTAAATTTTTATTTATTAAATTATAAATTTATTTATATATTTCAAGTAATAACTTATGTTATATTAATAAGTTATATTATAACTTTCACGTTATAAGTTATCGTTTTATTTATATATGTTTTTAATAATAAACTTAAGTTTAATAGTAACTTATTTACTATTTGATTATTGTTTCAACTTATGTTTGAACTTTTAGTTAATATATTTTATTATAATTTAACTTGCAAGTTTATGAACTACAACTTAAGTTGATTAGTGTTTCAACTTATGTTTGAACTTATAGTTAATAAAATCCATATTTTAACTATACGACTTTGATTATATAAAAATTTAGTTTTAAAATATATTAAAAACATAACTATCAGTTTATAAAATACAGATTTTAGTCATAGTTTATATATTTTATTATAATTTATCTTGCAAGTTTTAAGTTATTATTTTTTTATTTATATATTTCAAGTAATAACTTATGTTATATTAATAAGTTATATTATAACTTTCACGTTATAAGTTATCGTTTTATTTATATATGTTTTTAATAATAAACTTAAGTTTAATAGTAACTAATTTACTATTTGATTATTGTTTCAACTTATGTTTGAACTTTTAGTTAATATATTTTATTATAATTCAACTTGCAAGTTAATGAACTACAACTTAAGTTGATTAGTGTTTCAACTTATGTTTGAACTTATAGTTTATATATTTTATTATAATTTAACTTGCAAGTTTATGAACTACAACTTAAGTTGATCAATATAAATTTCTGTAAATTTTTATTTATTAAATTATTAATTTTTTTATATATTTCAAGTAATAACTTATGTTATCTTAATAAGTTATATTATAACTTTCACGTTACAAGTTATCGTTTTATTTATATATTTTTTTAATAATAACTTAAGTTTAATAGTAACTTATTTACTATTTGATTATTGTTTCAACTTATGTTTGAACTTTTAGTTTATATATTTTATTATAATTTAACTTGCAAGTTTATGAACTACAACTTAAGTTGATTAGTGTTTCAACTTATGTTTGAACTTATAGTTAATAAAATCCATATTTTAACTATACGACTTTGATTATATAAAAATTTAGTTTTAAAATATATTAAAAACATAACTATCAGTTTATAAAATACAGATTTTAGTCATAGTTTATATATTTTATTATAATTTATCTTGCAAGTTTTAAGTTATTATTTTTTTATTTATATATTTCAAGTAATAACTTATGTTATATTAATAAGTTATATTATAACTTTCACGTTATAAGTTATCGTTTTATTTATATATGTTTTTAATAATAACTTAAGTTTAATAGTAACTAATTTACTATTTGATTATTGTTTCAACTTATGTTTGAACTTTTAGTTAATATATTTTATTATAATTCAACTTGCAAGTTAATGAACTACAACTTAAGTTGATTAGTGTTTCAACTTATGTTTGAACTTATAGTTTATATATTTTATTATAATTTAACTTGCAAGTTTATGAACTACAACTTAAGTTGATCAATATAAATTCCTGTAAATTTTTATTTATTAAATTATTAATTTTTTTATATATTTCAAGTAATAACTTATGTTATATTAATAAGTTATATTATAACTTTCACGTTATAAGTTTTCGTTTTATTTATATATGTTTTTAATAATAACTTAAGTTTAATAGTAACTAATTTACTATTTGATTATTGTTTCAACTTATGTTTGAACTTTTAGTTAATATATTTTATTATAATTCAACTTGCAAGTTTATGAACTACAACTTAAGTTGATTAGTGTTTCAACTTATGTTTGAACTTATAGTTTATATATTTTATTATAATTTAACTTGCAAGTTTATAAACTACAACTTAAGTTGATCAATATAAATTCCTGTAAATTTTTATTTATTAAATTATTAATTTATTTATATATTTCAAGTAATAACTTATGTTATATTAATAAGTTATATTAAAACTTTCACGTTATAAGTTATCATTTCATTTATATATGTTTTTAATAATAACTTAAGTTTAATAGTACTTATATACTATTTTATCAGTGCTTCAACTTATGTTTGAACTTATAGTTTATGTATTTTATTATAATTTAACTTTGCAAGTTTTAAGTTATTAATTTATTTATATATTTGAAGTAATAACTTATGTTATATTAATAAGTTATATTATAACTTTCACGTTATAAGTTATCATTTTATATATTTTATTATAATTTAACTTGCAAGTTTATGAACTACAACTTAAGTTGATCAATATAAATTCCTGTAAATTTTTATTTATTAAATTATTAATTTTTTTATATATTTCAAGTAATAACTTATGTTATATTAATAAGTTATATTATAACTTTCACGTTATAAGTTTTCGTTTTATTTATATATGTTTTTAATAATAACTTAAGTTTAATAGTAACTAATTTACTATTTGATTATTGTTTCAACTTATGTTTGAACTTTTAGTTAATATATTTTATTATAATTCAACTTGCAAGTTTATGAACTACAACTTAAGTTGATTAGTGTTTCAACTTATGTTTGAACTTATAGTTTATATATTTTATTATAATTTAACTTGCAAGTTTATGAACTACAACTTAAGTTGATCAATATAAATTCCTGTAAATTTTTATTTATTAAATTATTAATTTATTTATATATTTCAAGTAATAACTTATGTTATATTAATAAGTTATATTAAAACTTTCACGTTATAAGTTATCATTTCATTTATATATGTTTTTAATAATAACTTAAGTTTAATAGTACTTATATACTATTTTATCAGTGCTTCAACTTATGTTTGAACTTATAGTTTATGTATTTTATTATAATTTAACTTTGCAAGTTTTAAGTTATTAATTTATTTATATATTTGAAGTAATAACTTATGTTATATTAATAAGTTATATTATAACTTTCACGTTATAAGTTATCATTTTATATATTTTATTATAATTTAACTTGCAAGTTTATGAACTACAACTTAAGTTGATCAATATAAATTCCTGTAAATTTTTATTTATTAAATTATTAATTTTTTTATATATTTCAAGTAATAACTTATGTTATATTAATAAGTTATATTATAACTTTCACGTTATAAGTTTTCGTTTTATTTATATATGTTTTTAATAATAACTTAAGTTTAATAGTAACTAATTTACTATTTGATTATTGTTTCAACTTATGTTTGAACTTTTAGTTAATATATTTTATTATAATTCAACTTG
This sequence comes from Trichopoda pennipes, assembly GCA_030448955.1. Taxonomy (NCBI): domain Eukaryota; kingdom Metazoa; phylum Arthropoda; class Insecta; order Diptera; family Tachinidae; genus Trichopoda; species Trichopoda pennipes. The sequence goes on from JASKUP010000426.1 coordinate 4,809, forward strand.
CAAGTTTATGAACTACAACTTAAGTTGATTAGTGTTTCAACTTATGTTTGAACTTATAGTTTATATATTTTATTATAATTTAACTTGCAAGTTTATAAACTACAACTTAAGTTGATCAATATAAATTCCTGTAAATTTTTATTTATTAAATTATTAATTTATTTATATATTTCAAGTAATAACTTATGTTAT
>JASKUP010000426.1:10000-17500 GCA_030448955.1 Trichopoda pennipes
ACCCCCGCTGATGCACTCCTTTAGTCGCTTCACCATCATCCTCTCAAGTACTTTGCCAAGTACTGGGAGAAGGCTGATGCCCCGATAAGAGCGCGGATTACTCCGAATCCTATCAGGAGACTTCAGGAGAACAACAACGCGAGCACTTTTCCAAGCAGACGGGAAATAGCCCTCACTGAAACACTTCTCGTAGACCGCCTCCAAATATTCCGGCACAGCCTTCCAGATGCTTTTACACATCTCTCCAGTCATGCCGTCAATACCCGGAGACTTTCTGCTCCTGACCCGATAAATACTATCAGAGACTTCCTCCCTCAGAATTGGTGAGCCGATCTCCTCCCTAATGAGAGGAGGGCGATCGCCCCGAGCCGCATCTGGAAAGAAAGCCCCCAACAAAGCCTCCATGCAACCCCGCCAGGAAGTCAGTTCAGAACTACCAACCTGGATGGATTCCACAGTGAGCTCCGTGCGCCTACCCCTAAAAATACGATAAACCCGGCCCCAAGGATCGTCCCTATTCTCCTGAACAAAGGCCCTCCATTCCTCCTCTTTAACCTGTTCCACACGCTTCTTGTAGACACGCAGTTGACCCAAATAAATCGCTTTACGCACAGCTAAATCCTCAGCTCCAGTGCGCCGCGCCCTCTGGAATAACTTCCTGAGCCGCCTGACGCCCCTTCGCATCAAAGTCAGCTCACTAGTCCACCATCTGACGCCCCCTGGCCGAGTCCTGCGACATCGACCAAGCAAAGCGTCATTAACAGTACACATCCACTGATCTATTTGCTCCAACTGCTGATCTACCGTCAGTGCACGAAATGCCCCCAACGACATGTTCAACACTACTGCTCGAAAGTAGTCAGCATAACTAGACCAATTCGCATCGTTCAACCGCCAACGCCGCGGAGACGAGATCGACAATGTGCTCCTGCGAAAAATGACCTCAATCTCAATGCGATTGTGATCACTTTCACCACCATTGTCACGTACTCTCCACCTAAAGATATAAGATGCGACTGCCGCATTATTTGCCACAGTAACATCTATATCACTAGTACCATTTGGACCGTCAAAAGTGTATAACTCACTGGCCTCATTCAACACAGAAGCACCCTTTGTCAGTAGCCACTCGCTAAGCATAATTCCCCGCATGTAGCTCGAATACGCAGGCGCTAACCTGTGCATTTTGCTGAACCACATACGAGAACATGCATTCGCGTCCAAGCCCAGGACAATCGGAACGTTACCCGCAAGTAGTAACACCGTATCCATGTACCCAATATAACGGCCCAAAGTACTACTAGGCGGACAGTATATGCTCGCCAAAAATAAACGACCGAAAGGGCCCTCAACAGCCACACAAACCCCCCATCGAGCACGACTTACCACAGTACAGGCAATGTCAGGATCATCCACAACTACCGCAGAATTGCCCGGCAAATTCGTAAATACCCGCATTGCAGCCGGTAAGCCCCTAACGCGGCCATTCGAGAAATACGGCTCCTGCAAAAGGGCAAAAGAAGCCCGCCGCTGCCTAATGGTCCGCCCAAAAATACACGTCGCCCGATACGCCCGCTGCAGATTCTGCTGAAGAATGATGAGACTCTCCATACTAATGCCGAGAATTCGCCCTAGCCACCATAGCCGCGTATATCGGGCATGCCATCGTCAACATCCTGTGGTCGGCAGCCAGACCTTTGAATCGGCAATCGCGGCAACTAATATTACCGGTACAGCTCCCTGCTCGATGACCAGGCACACCGCATCTCGAGCACGTCTCCTCCACCATCCGGCATGCCTGGACCCTATGATCAAAGCCCAGACATCTATAGCAAGACTGCACCACGTCCTGCGGCCGTACCTGGAAACGGAACCATTTAATGTAGGCCCCCGTTTCGTGCAGTTTCGCCGCAATTCTGCCCGTGCACTCCAATACGACATTAATGCTGCCATTATCCTTAGCCCGCCATGGGGCGCTGACCAACCGCACAGCCTTGCTAAAAGCCTCTCTGGTCATCGTATCCTTCAGATTAAGCTCGTACAGCTCCGCCATAAACTCGTCCGGGGTTATTTCAGCATGTACTCGCTGAACCACCACTCTAGGACCCAGTTTGTCCTGAACGCTAACCTCCAGGCCAACTTCAGCAAACTTGGCGTTCGCTGCCACCTTCTCCCGTTCAGCAACCGACGGTGTACGTATCACCGCACCTCCCGACTTCATTGGACGCACGCCGTGAACACGTACGCCCAATGTGGGCCCCACCTCCTTTACCACCTTCTCCACAACCTCCTTGGACGTCTGCTTGCCCCTGCCTTTGACGACCACAGACCAGGTCTCCACCGGCTTTGGCAGCACAGGAAATGCCGCGCCTCCAGGCCCAACATCTGGTACTGCCACAACAGCCCTCGGCACACTAGCAGGAACAGCAGGCACAACACCAGTAGTCACCTCCAAACGTCCTCTCAAACGCTCATTATCCGCTAACGCACCAAACAACAGCGTTTCATACCTCGACGCAATGGCCGAGACCTTTAATGCGACGCCACGATCCGCTCCATCCGCAAGCACCACTGCCATCAAATCCGCAGTCACAGCCTTCATCGCAGCGATGACCGAATTTCCACCCCCATCTACAACACCAACCTTCTTGCCACGGCGCCTGCGAGCCTTCGCCTGTGCCGCCACGTCCACAGGGGACGCAAACGAAGCATAGGATGTCACCTCCACCTCATCACTAACAGACACGGCATCTTCACCAACATCAGTCGCAGCAGCAGAAACGCCAGTAGAACCAGCACGCCCCACCAATGGCGAACTTAACTTCGCCCTCTTGACGGCATCGACATCGCTGTCCGTATCTGCATGACGGACCTTCTGTCCCATCGACGGCAACAGCACCATGCCAGACGCATCCGACATCGCGCCCCCAGCATCACCCTTCGGCGCCTTACGCACAACAGGCTTAGGCGTCATACCGAAAAAATTCACAAAATACAAAAAACTTTTCACCTACCTTCGTATTTCCACAAAAGATAGTCGAAAAAATATTCAAGGAGCAGCCAAAAACAATTCCAGAAATCCAAAAAACTCAATAGTCAAATCGCACAAACAAAATGAATTCGCCGGCAGCACAATGCCGGGTATTAGCACAATTTATAAAAAATTTAAAAAATTAATAACGCGGAAAATATTGTTCCGAATCGCAAAAATGTTATATGCACAGATTCAGCAAAATTAGCACTACAAGTCAGTACCACTCCCGGAACTCTCCAAACAAAAGTCAGTGTTTTATAACAAAAACAAAAATGGGGGTGAGTTTTACTCAAGAACCCCTTGCAGCCAAGAAAAAGAAAAGGAATTTTAAAAAGTCTACCACGCAAAAAGTTTTATTCACACCGGCACAAATTTTATACCACCGGATAGAGCGGAAAACACACTATTTTTCACAATCACTTTCCAAATTTTCCAAACAAAATTCACGGAACTATTCAAAAAGTTACAATACAATACGTGTCTATAAGCACAAATGTCAAAAAATTTTCAAAACATTAAATCTGCGAGAAATTTCATCCGCACCTTAACAATGTATATATCCACGGATTGCGCACACTCCGCACTATTTTTTGATACCACTCCCGTTATTATACAATTAAAAACGGAGGAATTATAACACAAATACACTAACGATAGAAATTAACACGTCTGTTTGCCACAAACTCGTATATATGTATGAGTAGATAGGGACAGAGCGAATCTCGTTAATCCATTCATGCGCGTCACTAATTAGATGACGAGGCATTTGGCTACCTTAAGAGAGTCATAGTTACTCCCGCCGTTTACCCGCGCTTACTTGAATTTCTTCACTTTGACATTCAGAGCACTGGGCAGAAATCACATTGTGTCAACACCCGTTAGGGCCATCACAATGCTTTGTTTTAATTAGACAGTCGGATTCGCCAAGTCCGTGCCAGTTCTGAATTGATTGTTAATTGATAGTCGTTATAATTTAAAAGAAATATACCTTGCGATAATTCCCTAAAAATTTTAGCAAGAAAGTTCCACAATTGGCTACGTAACTACTATCCGGGGAACAAGATACGAGAATATCTCTATTTACCCAGAACGAGTACATAAACCATGTTATTGCTTCCCAATCAAGCCCGACTATCTCAATCTTCAGAGCCAATCCTTATCCCGAAGTTACGGATCTAATTTGCCGACTTCCCTTACCTACATTATTCTATCGACTAGAGACTCTTCACCTTGGAGACCAGCTGCGGATATTGGTACGGCCTGTTGAGAAGTTTGCGTGACCCCGCCATAAATTTTCAAGGTCCGAGGAGAAAATATCGACACAACAGTAAATGTCATGCTCTTCTAATCCATCTACCATATCTCTCTTCGAAAGACTTCCATGGTAGTACGATTATAAAACAGAAAAGAAAACTCTTCCGATATCTCTCGACGGCTTCTTTATGGTCGTTCCTGTTGCCAGGATGAGCACAAGGCCCATATTTAATAACAAACGGATACTCAACAGGTTACGGAATTGGAACCGTATTCCCTTTCGTTCAAAATTATTCAAGAGGTCAACTACTATGTAAAAAAATAATTTTTTACTTTTCATTATTACTTGAAAATTTTCGGCTTTCGCCTTAAACTTAGGACCGACTAACTCGTGATCAACCACTGTTCACACGAAACCCTTCTCCACTTCAGTCCTCCAAGGTCTCATTCGATTATTTGCTACTACCACCAAGATCTGTACCAATGGCAGCTCCATGCAGGCTTACGCCAAACACTTCTATGCTCACCATTGTACCCTCCTACTCACTAAAGTTTCAAAGTTTATTAATTCAACCGAGATTGAACATAAACCATCTACTTTAGCGGTAATGTATAGGTATACAACTTAAGCGCCATCCATTTTAAGGGCTAGTTGCTTCGGCAGGTGAGTTGTTACACACTCCTTAGCGGATTACGACTTCCATGTCCACCGTCCTGCTGTTTTAAGCAACCAACGCCTTTCATGGTATCTGCATGAGTTGTTAATTTGGGCACCGTAACATTACGTTTGGTTCATCCCACAGCGCCAGTTCTGCTTACCAAAAGTGGCCCACTGGGCACATTATATCACAACCACAACCTTCATACCAAGAAAGGTGAGGTTCTTACCCATTTAAAGTTTGAGAATAGGTTAAGGTCGTTTCGACCCTAAGGCCTCTAATCATTCGCTTTACCAGATAAGATTATTTTACATAATCTTTAAATGCACCAGCTATCCTGAGGGAAACTTCGGAGGGAACCAGCTACTAGATGGTTCGATTGGTCTTTCGCCCCTATACTCAATTCTGACAATCGATTTGCACGTCAGAACTGTTTCGGTCTTCCATCAGGGTTTCCCCTGACTTCAACCTGATCAAGTATAGTTCACCATCTTTCGGGTCACAGCATATATGCTCAAGGTACGCTCTAGATAGAGGTATAAATAATATAAATATTATTATACATAACTGTATAGAACGCCCCGGGATTGAATTAATAGACTATTAAAAATAGATACTAAAAACTAATCCCATTAAAAAGTTATGTTAATTTCGCTATTAAGTTTGTTATTCCCAATAACTTGCATATATGTTAGACTCCTTGGTCCGTGTTTCAAGACGGGTCCCGAAGGTATCCTGAATCTTTCGCATTGTTAATCATATAAGTGCATATAATAAACATAAAAATCAATGATTAATATGCCATTATAAAATAAAAATTTATTTAAGCACTATATATAATAAAACTATCAATACTTTATCAAATCAAAAGCATTTATTCTATATTAAATTGCAAGCAAAATAATTTGAATAAACTTACGCATATTGATCTTATGATAAATATTTAATTTAATATTAATAGATTACAATGTCCTTTATAGAAAAAATGCACACCATTATTATAATATATATTTTTTATATATATTAAAATCATAATGATGAATTTTCTATAACGGATATTCAGGTTCATCGGGCTTAACCTCTAAGCAGTTTCACGTACTATTTAACTCTCTATTCAGAGTTCTTTTCAACTTTCCCTCACGGTACTTGTTTACTATCGGTCTCATGGTTATATTTAGTTTTAGATGGAGTTTACCACCCACTTAGTGCTGCACTATCAAGCAACACGACTCTTTGGAAATGTCATCTAGTAATCATTAACGTTATACGGGCCTGGCACCCTCTATGGGTAAATGGCCTCATTTAAGAAGGACTTAAATCGTTAATTTCTCATACTAGAAATTTGACACTCCATACACTGCATCTCACATTTGCCATAGAGACAAAGTGACTTAGTGCTGAACTGTTTTCTTTTCGCTCGCCGCTACTAAGAAAATCCTTGTTAGTTTCTTTTCCACCCCTCATTAATATGCTTAAATTCAGGGGGTAATCCCATATGAGTTGAGGTTGTATAATTATAAAAGTTAATTTTTATTTTAACTAAAATATATATCATAACTACCAATTCATAAATAAAATCTTTTTTTTTTCTGTTCTGCTACACAAGGGGCCGCCACTTTACCAATAAAATGCCACCTTATAGTGTTATATAAATTTGCATTTGTGCAAATGTTAATGTGTATTTTGTGCCCAAACCCATAAAAAGCACACACATTCATTTATCCATAGAGCGGAATGGATATTTTTATTCTTTTTATTTCTTAAATGAGACAATTCTAGATTCATAAATTATTTTATGCTAGACCTTCCTCAACAAAATAAAAGAATTTATTTTGATTTTATTTAATGAGAGGTATTTTGATATCTTTATATATTAGTATTATGAATTAATTCTATCCAATAATACAATATGTGCTTTAAAAAAATTATAAAAAAAAAAAAAATCTCTACATAATAAATTATTATAGAGATTTTAATATATTATAATTAAAAGCAACTTGTTAAGCATAGTCTTACAACCCTCAACCATATGTAGTCCAAGCAGCACTCTAATTATAAATTAAAGTACATTACAGCATGGACTGCGATATGCGTTCAAAATATCGATGTTCATGTGTCCTGCAGTTCACACGATGACGCACAGTTTGCTGCGTTCTTCATCGATCCATGAGCCAAGTGATCCACCGCTTAGAGTGATAATTTTATTTTATTTTAAATAAGCAATTCACAAATATATTTATTGAAAGAAATCAAAAATACACCAAAAAATTAATTGGCATATATCAATTCCTTCAATAATATTCAATACTTTATAAACATAAAATTTATGTTGCGAATGTCTTAGTTCCAAAAGAACATAATATTAACTTATATAAATATATAAGTACAACTATAATTTTATGTTTTATTCATTCAACGTCACTAAATACAATGACGATCCATTTGTTACCTCTTTTTAGCACACTTTTACCACTTATCCCATTTATTTTTAGATATTTCACATTTCATTTTCACTTATGTTTATCTCATTTTATTGTTAGACATTTCATTGTT
>JASKUP010000426.1:20000-22500 GCA_030448955.1 Trichopoda pennipes
TGTTGTATATAAATTACAACATAATTTATAAAGTTTAAATTAAAGCTAAAGACAAATTTAGCTTTATTACTTTATTGAATTTCCTTCAGAGTTAAGGATTATTTGCTACGACCACCAACACCATATTTTTTGTTCTTCTTTATATGTATTTTACTCTATTTGCAGCATTTTTGCCTTTTTGTACTTTTGCCTTCTTGTACTTTTGTACTTTGCCGCCTTCTTGTAACTTTTGTACTTTTGCGTGCTATTCTCGTTTGTCTATCTACTTATTTATTTAAAACGCCACTGGCCTAATAGACAAGCACTGTGTATTGTATATACTGAATAATACTCCAACCGTCAAAAATCCATACAATACATTCTTAATTGAACCGGTTGCCCACACGCGGTATAATGTTTTTTCATTTTATTTTTTATATGGGTTTTACCCAAAGGGTTGGATAATATTTTTAACTCTTCCAGAAAACAATAAAAATAATAAAACGTAAATCCATCTTTGCTTCAATTAATTTAAAGCACGATGGATAATGAGGATATAATATAAATAATATATATTATTATATAAAATAATATATTGGTGGTGTAACGGATTCTTTGCTTACCCAAAAAAATACAAATTAGGCCGACAAAGAATCCATTTAAAAAAAACCATCCGTTTAAAAAATACATTTATTGATTTCATACTTCCATTTTTAGTGTGGTTTAACAAAAATTCTCGATCTACCCATTTATAAAAAAAAAAAATTACAAATTAGGCGGACGATGAGAACCCCAAAACCAATCACCCAACGAAAGAGAATCTTAATTGCAAACTTTTTGTTTTACTCTCCATATTATATTATAATTTTTAATAATTTCTGTTTTAGCGATATACGCTAAAAAAAAAATTCATTTTCCATTAATGCTGTGGTGTTTAATAGCAAAATCTCAGTTTACCCATTTATAAAAATTAATAATTACAAATTAGGCCGACGTGAGCTCACACAAAACTATCCACTAAACAAATATAAGTATCAATTTTAATCAAATAATACAATATGTAAAACAAAATTGTGAGGTAAATTGCTTAACAATACACAATTTAAGCATAATACCTATAGATGTTTTCAAGCAACTTATCCGCCAATTTTGTTTTTTTTTTTTTTTAAACAAACTTCTAGGGTAAAGTGATGTAGCGCAAATACTTTAATAACTATACTTATAGATGTTTTCAAGCAACTGATCCGCCAATTTCGTAAAATTATCTACTTTAAACATTATGTTTTTACTAAAACGGATGTATTGTGAAATAAATAATTATATTTTACATATTAAACACATATTTCTTCTTTATTACTTTTTTTTTATTGTGGATTTTTTTCACTTTATTTCATTTAATTGTTTTCATATATAAGTTATAAAAGTTATATAACGTGTAATTTATTTTATTAGTTTATAAAACACTTTATATTAACATATTTTAATAATATTTACAAGTTCATAAAATCCAAATTTTAACTATACGACTTTGATTATATAAAAATTTAGTTTTAAAATATATTAAAAACATAACTATCAGTTTATAAAATACAGATTTTAGTCATAGTTTATATATTTTATTATAATTTAACTTGCAAGTTTATGAACTACAACTTAAGTTGATCAATACAAATTCCTGTAAATTTTTATTTATTAAATTATAAATTTATTTATATATTTCAAGTAATAACTTATGTTATATTAATAAGTTATATTATAACTTTCACGTTATAAGTTATCGTTTTATTTATATATGTTTTTAATAATAAACTTAAGTTTAATAGTAACTTATTTACTATTTGATTATTGTTTCAACTTATGTTTGAACTTTTAGTTAATATATTTTATTATAATTTAACTTGCAAGTTTATGAACTACAACTTAAGTTGATTAGTGTTTCAACTTATGTTTGAACTTATAGTTAATAAAATCCATATTTTAACTATACGACTTTGATTATATAAAAATTTAGTTTTAAAATATATTAAAAACATAACTATCAGTTTATAAAATACAGATTTTAGTCATAGTTTATATATTTTATTATAATTTATCTTGCAAGTTTTAAGTTATTATTTTTTTATTTATATATTTCAAGTAATAACTTATGTTATATTAATAAGTTATATTATAACTTTCACGTTATAAGTTATCGTTTTATTTATATATGTTTTTAATAATAAACTTAAGTTTAATAGTAACTAATTTACTATTTGATTATTGTTTCAACTTATGTTTGAACTTTTAGTTAATATATTTTATTATAATTCAACTTGCAAGTTAATGAACTACAACTTAAGTTGATTAGTGTTTCAACTTATGTTTGAACTTATAGTTTATATATTTTATTATAATTTAACTTGCAAGTTTATGAACTACAACTTAAGTTGATCAATATAAATTTCTGTAAATTTTTATTTATTAAATTATTAATTTTTTTATATATTTCAAGTAATAACTTATGTTATCTTAATAAGTTATA
>JASKUP010000426.1:27500-38218 GCA_030448955.1 Trichopoda pennipes
GACGATTCTGCGACAATTTGCCTTTCAGCAACATCATCACAGTCTTGTCCATTGCCACATCGACACCGACACTGGCACCCCATTCACAAACAATGTACATGGCCTGCTCACCCTTTCTCTCTAGGTCAATACGAGCTTGACCCTCAATCAAAATGAGCAGATCATCCGCATATGCACACAGCCTGAAGGACTGATCCCCGAGCTGCCTTAGCAGGGAATCCATCATAAGGTTCCAAATGAATGGACCACAAATGGAGCCCTGCGGACAACCACGGACAACATCCCTCCAGACCGTATCGCCGGCGCCTACCACACAAGCTTTTCTGCCGCTGAAATAGCTCTCCCATAAGGCTAGCTCCCGACAGCCTACGCTATGTATTCTATCGAGAACTGGGCCCCACAAAAGGTAGTCAAACGCACCCTTAAAATCAACAAACAGACCAAGGACATATCTCTCCGTAGAATCGCCAACGCAGCGCCTAACATGCAGCCACGCATCCTCAACAGACCTCCCCTCCCTAAAGCCAAACTGGTACTCAGAAAGACCCCCGCTGATGCACTCCTTTAGTCGCGTCACCATCATCCTCTCAAGTACTTTGCCAAGTACTGGGAGAAGGCTGATGCCCCGATAAGAGCGCGGATTACTCCGAATCCTATCAGGAGACTTCAGGAGAACAACAACGCGAGCACTTTTCCAAGCAGACGGGAAATAGCCCTCACTGAAACACTTCTCGTAGACCGCCTCCAAATATTCCGGCACAGCCTTCCAGATGCTTTTACACATCTCTCCAGTCATGCCGTCAATACCCGGAGACTTTCTGCTCCTGACCCGATAAATACTATCAGAGACTTCCTCCCTCAGAATTGGTGAGCCGATCTCCTCCCTAATGAGAGGAGGGCGATCGCCCCGAGCCGCATCTGGAAAGAAAGCCCCCAACAAAGCCTCCATGCAACCCCGCCAGGAAGTCAGTTCAGAACTACCAACCTGGATGGATTCCACAGTGAGCTCCGTGCGCCTACCCCTAAAAATACGATAAACCCGGCCCCAAGGATCGTCCCTATTCTCCTGAACAAAGGCCCTCCATTCCTCCTCTTTAACCTGTTCCACACGCTTCTTGTAGACACGCAGTTGACCCAAATAAATCGCTTTACGCACAGCTAAATCCTCAGCTCCAGTGCGCCGCGCCCTCTGGAATAACTTCCTGAGTCGCCTGACGCCCCTTCGCATCAAAGTCAGCTCGCTAGTCCACCATCTGACGCCCCCTGGCCGAGTCCTGCGACATCGACCAAGCAAAGCGTCATTAACAGTACACATCCACTGATCTATTTGCTCCAACTGCTGATCTACCGTCAGTGCACGAAATGCCCCCAACGACATGTTCAACACTACTGCTCGAAAGTAGTCAGCATAACTAGACCAATTCGCATCGTTCAACCGCCAACGCCGCGGAGACGAGATCGACAATGTGCTCCTGCGAAAAATGACCTCAATCTCAATGCGATTGTGATCACTTTCACCACCACTGTCACGTACTCTCCACCTAAAGATATAAGATGCGACTGCCGCATTATTTGCCACAGTAACATCTATATCACTAGTACCATTTGGACCGTCAAAAGTGTATAACTCACTGGCCTCATTCAACACAGAAGCACCCTTTGTCAGTAGCCACTCGCTAAGCATAATTCCCCGCATGTAGCTCGAATACGCAGGCGCTAACCTGTGCATTTTGCTGAACCACATACGAGAACATGCATTCGCGTCCAAGCCCAGGACAATCGGAACGTTACCCGCAAGTAGTAACACCGTATCCATGTACCCAATATAACGGCCCAAAGTACTACTAGGCGGACAGTATATGCTCGCCAAAAATAAACGACCGAAAGGGCCCTCAACAGCCACACAAACCCCCCATCGAGCACGACTTACCACAGTACAGGCAATGTCAGGATCATCCACAACTACCGCAGAATTGCCCGGCAAATTCGTAAATACCCGCATTGCAGCCGGTAAGCCCCTAACGCGGCCATTCGAGAAATACGGCTCCTGCAAAAGGGCAAAAGAAGCCCGCCGCTGCCTAATGGTCCGCCCAAAAATACACGTCGCCCGATACGCCCGCTGCAGATTCTGCTGAAGAATGATGAGACTCTCCATACTAATGCCGAGAATTCACCCTAGCCACCATAGCCGCGTATATCGGGCATGCCATCGTCAACATCCTGTGGTCGGCAGCCAGACCTTTGAATCGGCAATCGCGGCAACTAATATTACCGGTACAGCTCCCTGCTCGATGACCAGGCACACCGCATCTCGAGCACGTCTCCTCCACCATCCGGCATGCCTGGACCCTATGATCAAAGCCCAGACATCTATAGCAAGACTGCACCACGTCCTGCGGCCGTACCTGGAAACGGAACCATTTAATGTAGGCCCCCGTTTCGTGCAGTTTCGCCGCAATTCTGCCCGTGCACTCCAATACGACATTAATGCTGCCATTATCCTTAGCCCGCCATGGGGCGCTGACCAACCGCACAGCCTTGCTAAAAGCCTCTCTGGTCATCGTACCCTTCAGATTAAGCTCGTACAGCTCCGCCATAAACTCGTCCGGGGTTATTTCAGCATGTACTCGCTGAACCACCACTCTAGGACCCAGTTTGTCCTGAACGCTAACCTCCAGGCCAACTTCAGCAAACTTGGCGTTCGCTGCCACCTTCTCCCGTTCAGCAACCGACGGTGTACGTATCACCGCACCTCCCGACTTCATTGGACGCACGCCGTGAACACGTACGCCCAATGTGGGCCCCACCTCCTTTACCACCTTCTCCACAACCTCCTTGGACGTCTGCTTGCCCCTGCCTTTGACGACCACAGACCAGGTCTCCACCGGCTTTGGCAGCACAGGAAATGCCGCGCCTCCAGGCCCAACATCTGGTACTGCCACAACAGCCCTCGGCACACTAGCAGGAACAGCAGGCACAACACCAGTAGTCACCTCCAAACGTCCTCTCAAACGCTCATTATCAGCTAACGCACCAAACAACAGCGTTTCATACCTCGACGCAATGGCCGAGACCTTTAATGCGACGCCACGATCCGCTCCATCCGCAAGCACCACTGCCATCAAATCCGCAGTCACAGCCTTCATCGCAGCGATGACCGAATTTCCACCCCCATCTGCAACACCAACCTTCTTGCCACGGCGCCTGCGAGCCTTCGCCTGTGCCGCCACGTCCACAGGGGACGCAAACGAAGCATAGGATGTCACCTCCACCTCATCACTAACAGACACGGCATCTTCACCAACATCAGTCGCAGCAGCAGAAACGCCAGTAGAACCAGCACGCCCCATCAATGGCGAACTTAACTTCGCCCTCTTGACGGCATCGACATCGCTGTCCGTATCTGCATGACGGACCTTCTGTCCCATCGACGGCAACAGCACCATGCCAGACGCATCCGACATCGCGCCCCCAGCATCACCCTTCGGCGCCTTACGCACAACAGGCTTAGGCGTCATACCGAAAAAATTTACAAAATACAAAAAACTTTTCACCTACCTTCGTATTTCCACAAAAGATAGTCGAAAAAATATTCAAGGAGCAGCCAAAAACAATTCCAGAAATCCAAAAAACTCAATAGTCAAATCGCACAAACAAAATGAATTCGCCGGCAGCACAATGCCGGGTATTAGCACAATTTATAAAAAATTTAAAAAATTAATAACGCGGAAAATATTGTTCCGAATCGCAAAAATGTTATATGCACAGATTCAGCAAAATTAGCACTACAAGTCAGTACCACTCCCGGAACTCTCCAAACAAAAATCAGTGTTTTATAACAAAAACAAAAATGGGGGTGAGTTTTACTCAAGAACCCCTTGCAGCCAAGAAAAAGAAAAGGAATTTTAAAAAGTCTACTACGCAAAAAGTTTTATTCACACCGGCACAAACTTTATACCACCGAATAGAGCGGAAAACACACTATTTTTCACAATCACTTTCCAAATTTTCCAAACAAAATTCACGGAACTATTCAAAAAGTTACAATACAATACGTGTCTATAAGCACAAATGTCAAAAAATTTTCAAAACATTAAATCTGCGAGAAATTTCATCCGCACCTTAACAATGTATATATCCACGGATTGCGCACACTCCGCACTATTTTTTGATACCACTCCCGTTATTATACAATTAAAAACGGAGGAATTATTACACAAATACACTAACGATAGAAATTAACACGTCTGTTTGCCACAAACTCGTATATATAGTCCAGTAGATAGGGACAGAGCGAATCTCGTTAATCCATTCATGCGCGTCACTAATTAGATGACGAGGCATTTGGCTACCTTAAGAGAGTCATAGTTACTCCCGCCGTTTACCCGCGCTTACTTGAATTTCTTCACTTTGACATTCAGAGCACTGGGCAGAAATCACATTGTGTCAACACCCGTTAGGGCCATCACAATGCTTTGTTTTAATTAGACAGTCGGATTCGCCAAGTCCGTGCCAGTTCTGAATTGATTGTTAATTGATAGTCGTTATAATTTAAAAGAAATATACCTTGCGATAATTCCCTAAAAATTTTAGCAAGAAAGTTCCACAATTGGCTACGTAACTACTATCCGGGGAACAAGATACGAGAATATCTCTATTTACCCAGAACGAGTACATAAACCATGTTATTGCTTCCCAATCAAGCCCGACTATCTCAATCTTCAGAGCCAATCCTTATCCCGAAGTTACGGATCTAATTTGCCGACTTCCCTTACCTACATTATTCTATCGACTAGAGACTCTTCACCTTGGAGACCAGCTGCGGATATTGGTACGGCCTGTTGAGAAGTTTGCGTGACCCCGCCATAAATTTTCAAGGTCCGAGGAGAAAATATCGACACAACAGTAAATGTCATGCTCTTCTAATCCATCTACCATATCTCTCTTCGAAAGACTTCCATGGTAGTACGATTATAAAACAGAAAAGAAAACTCTTCCGATATCTCTCGACGGCTTCTTTATGGTCGTTCCTGTTGCCAGGATGAGCACAAGGCCCATATTTAATAACAAACGGATACTCAACAGGTTACGGAATTGGAACCGTATTCCCTTTCGTTCAAAATTATTCAAGAGGTCAACTACTATGTAAAAAAATAATTTTTTACTTTTCATTATTACTTGAAAATTTTCGGCTTTCGCCTTGAACTTAGGACCGACTAACTCGTGATCAACCACTGTTCACACGAAACCCTTCTCCACTTCAGTCCTCCAAGGTCTCATTCGATTATTTGCTACTACCATCAAGATCTGTACCAATGGCAGCTCCATGCAGGCTTACGCCAAACACTTCTATGCTCACCATTGTACCCTCCTACTCACTAAAGTTTCAAAGTTTATTAATTCAACCGAGATTGAACATAAACCATCTACTTTAGCGGTAATGTATAGGTATACAACTTAAGCGCCATCCATTTTAAGGGCTAGTTGCTTCGGCAGGTGAGTTGTTACACACTCCTTAGCGGATTACGACTTCCATGTCCACCGTCCTGCTGTTTTAAGCAACCAACGCCTTTCATGGTATCTGCATGAGTTGTTAATTTGGGCACCGTAACATTACGTTTGGTTCATCCCACAGCGCCAGTTCTGCTTACCAAAAGTGGCCCACTGGGCACATTATATCACAACCACAACCTTCATACCAAGAAAGGTGAGGTTCTTACCCATTTAAAGTTTGAGAATAGGTTAAGGTCGTTTCGACCCTAAGGCCTCTAATCATTCGCTTTACCAGATAAGATTATTTTACATAATCTTTAAATGCACCAGCTATCCTGAGGGAAACTTCGGAGGGAACCAGCTACTAGATGGTTCGATTGGTCTTTCGCCCCTATACTCAATTCTGACAATCGATTTGCACGTCAGAACTGTTTCGGTCTTCCATCAGGGTTTCCCCTGACTTCAACCTGATCAAGTATAGTTCACCATCTTTCGGGTCACAGCATATATGCTCAAGGTACGCTCTAGATAGAGGTATAAATAATATAAATATTATTATACATAACTGTATAGAACGCCCCGGGATTGAATTAATAGACTATTAAAAATAGATACTAAAAACTAATCCCATTAAAAAGTTATGTTAATTTCGCTATTAAGTTTGTTATTCCCAATAACTTGCATATATGTTAGACTCCTTGGTCCGTGTTTCAAGACGGGTCCCGAAGGTATCCTGAATCTTTCGCATTGTTAATCATATAAGTGCATATAATAAACATAAAAATCAATGATTAATATGCCATTATAAAATAAAAATTTATTTAAGCACTATATATAATAAAACTATCAATACTTTATCAAATCAAAAGCATTTATTCTATATTAAATTGCAAGCAAAATAATTTGAATAAACTTACGCATATTGATCTTATGATAAATATTTAATTTAATATTAATAGATTACAATGTCCTTTATAGAAAAAATGCACACCATTATTATAATATATATTTTTTATATATATTAAAATCATAATGATGAATTTTCTATAACGGATATTCAGGTTCATCGGGCTTAACCTCTAAGCAGTTTCACGTACTATTTAACTCTCTATTCAGAGTTCTTTTCAACTTTCCCTCACGGTACTTGTTTACTATCGGTCTCATGGTTATATTTAGTTTTAGATGGAGTTTACCACCCACTTAGTGCTGCACTATCAAGCAACACGACTCTTTGGAAATGTCATCTAGTAATCATTAACGTTATACGGGCCTGGCACCCTCTATGGGTAAATGGCCTCATTTAAGAAGGACTTAAATCGTTAATTTCTCATACTAGAAATTTGACACTCCATACACTGCATCTCACATTTGCCATAGAGACAAAGTGACTTAGTGCTGAACTGTTTTCTTTTCGCTCGCCGCTACTAAGAAAATCCTTGTTAGTTTCTTTTCCACCCCTCATTAATATGCTTAAATTCAGGGGGTAATCCCATATGAGTTGAGGTTGTATAATTATAAAAGTTAATTTTTATTTTAACTAAAATATATATCATAACTACCAATTCATAAATAAAATCTTTTTTTTTTCTGTTCTGCTACACAAGGGGCCGCCACTTTACCAATAAAATGCCACCTTATAGTGTTATATAAATTTGCATTTGTGCAAATGTTAATGTGTATTTTGTGCCCAAACCCATAAAAAGCACACACATTCATTTATCCATAGAGCGGAATGGATATTTTTATTCTTTTTATTTCTTAAATGAGACAATTCTAGATTCATAAATTATTTTATGCTAGACCTTCCTCAACAAAATAAAAGAATTTATTTTGATTTTATTTAATGAGAGGTATTTTGATATCTTTATATATTAGTATTATGAATTAATTCTATCCAATAATACAATATGTGCTTTAAAAAAATTATAAAAAAAAAAAAAATCTCTACATAATAAATTATTATAGAGATTTTAATATATTATAATTAAAAGCAACTTGTTAAGCATAGTCTTACAACCCTCAACCATATGTAGTCCAAGCAGCACTCTAATTATAAATTAAAGTACATTACAGCATGGACTGCGATATGCGTTCAAAATATCGATGTTCATGTGTCCTGCAGTTCACACGATGACGCACAGTTTGCTGCGTTCTTCATCGATCCATGAGCCAAGTGATCCACCGCTTAGAGTGATAATTTTATTTTATTTTAAATAAGCAATTCACAAATATATTTATTGAAAGAAATCAAAAATACACCAAAAAATTAATTGGCATATATCAATTCCTTCAATAATATTCAATACTTTATAAACATAAAATTTATGTTGCGAATGTCTTAGTTCCAAAAGAACATAATATTAACTTATATAAATATATAAGTACAACTATAATTTTATGTTTTATTCATTCAACGTCACTAAATACAATGACGATCCATTTGTTACCTCTTTTTAGCACACTTTTACCACTTATCCCATTTATTTTTAGATATTTCACATTTCATTTTCACTTATGTTTATCTCATTTTATTGTTAGACATTTCATTGTTAGACATTTCATTATTAGACATCATTAGATATTTCATTTTTAGACATCCATGTAAACATCGTCGTCACTAATAAGAATGACGTTCATTTGTTACCTTTTTTATCGCTTTTACCCGCTATTTTTTGATACATCAATTTTAGATATTTTTCTCATTTATATATGATTTTTGGCTTATATATGATTTTTGTGACAAGCACTTATAATTTTAATTATAATACTAAAATTCATTAATATTATAATTTTGTTTAACGGTAAGGAACACATTAATGATCCTTCCGCAGGTTCACCTACGGAAACCTTGTTACGACTTTTACTTCCTCTAAATAATCAAGTTCGGTCAACTTTTGCGAAACATCTGTAACACACGAGGCGTTACAGTGATCACGTCCGAAGACCTCACTAAATAATTCAATCGGTAGTAGCGACGGGCGGTGTGCACAAAGGGCAGGGACTTAATCAATGCGAGTTAATGACTCGCACTTACTAGGAATTCCAAGTTCATGTGAACAGTTTCAGTTCACAATCCCAAGCATGAAAGTGGTTCAGCGGTTTACCCGGACCTCTCGGTCTAGGAAATACACGTTGATACTTTCATTGTAGCGCGCGTGCAGCCCAGGACATCTAAGGGCATCACAGACCTGTTATTGCTCAATCTCATTATTGCTAGACGCAATTTGTCCATTTAAGAAGCTAGTGTCCTTTATAATGGGACAAACCAACAGGTACGGCTCCACTCTTGTAGACATCATCAAACACTTACACATTTTACTATGCTCATGAATGAAGGTTACAAAAAGCTTCAAACACCATAATCCTGAAAGCATCTATTTAATATATTTGAGTCTCGTTCGTTATCGGAATTAACCAGACAAATCACTCCACGAACTAAGAACGGCCATGCACCACCACCCATAGATTCGAGAAAGAGCTATCAATCTGTCTTACACACTTATGTTCGGACCTGGTAAGTTTTCCCGTGTTGAGTCAAATTAAGCCGCAGGCTCCACTCCTGGTGGTGCCCTTCCGTCAATTCCTTTAAGTTTCAGCTTTGCAACCATACTTCCCCCGGAGCCCAAAAGCTTTGGTTTCCCGGGAAGCGACTGAGAGAGCCATGATAGTAGCTACACCCAATTGCTAGCTGGCATCGTTTATGGTTAGAACTAGGGCGGTATCTGATCGCCTTCGAACCTCTAACTTTCGTTCTTGATTAATGAAAACATCTTTGGCAAATGCTTTCGCTTAAGTTAGTCTTACGACGGTCCAAGAATTTCACCTCTCGCGTCGTAATACTAATGCCCCCAAACTGCTTCTATTAATCATTACCTCTTGATCTAAAAACCAATGAAAGTAGAACAGGGGTCTTATTTCATTATTCCATGCACAAAATATTCAGGCATTTGGAGCCTGCTTTAAGCACTCTAATTTGTTCAAAGTAATTGTACCGGCCCACAACAACACTCGATGAAGAGCACTGAAGCAGGTTTAAATAGGAGGAATATGTGAAAAATACGAGTATTTAACACACATAAGAACTCCACCGGTAATACGCTTACATACATAAGGTACAGTACAAACTACAATTATAGTTGTACTACCCGCATGAAGCACAATTTCAACTACGAACGTTTTAACCGCAACAACTTTAATATACGCTATTGGAGCTGGAGTTACCGCGGCTGCTGGCACCAGACTTGCCCTCCAATAGGTCCTTGTTAAAGGATTTAAAGTGTACTCATTCCAATTACAGGGCCTCTAATATGAGTCCTGTATTGTTATTTTTCGTCACTACCTCCCCGAGCTGGGAGTGGGTAATTTACGCGCCTGCTGCCTTCCTTAGATGTGGTAGCCGTTTCTCAGGCTCCCTCTCCGGAATCGAACCCTGATTCCCCGTTACCCGTAGCAACCATGGTAGTCCTAGATACTACCATCAAAAGTTGATAGGGCAGACATTTGAAAGATCTGTCGCCGGTACGAGACCATGCGATCTGCAAGTTATCTAGAGTTCAACCATAATAACGATCTTGCGATCGCTTGGTTTTAGCCTAATAAAAGCACACGTCCCAAAGGTCCGTGTTTATAATGCATGTATTAGCTCTAGAATTACCACAGTTATCCAAGTAACTGCTAACGATCTAAGGAACCATAACTGATATAATGAGCCTTTTGCGGTTTCACTATTAATTCGTGTGTACTTAGACATGCATGGCTTAATCTTTGAGACAAGCATATAACTACTGGCAGGATCAACCAGAATAATGTTTTCTTTATATTTTCAATTAAACGAAAAATCAGCATATTTATGTGCGTCATTTTCGTCATTTTCATATAGTTAATAAAATTTTTTCATTTTATAACATCTACTTATTTATCATTGCATACATATTGTATTTTCCAATACATATGATTTTATTTTGATATGTAATTAAGAATTACATATATACTCTTATATAAAAAAAGAATTTTTATATTTTCAAAAAATGCCACAAAAACAAATTCATCAATGTTGTATATAAATTACAACATAATTTATAAAGTTTAAATTAAAGCTAAAGACAAATTTAGCTTTATTACTTTATTGAATTTCCTTCAGAGTTAAGGATTATTTGCTACGACCACCAACACCATATTTTTTGTTCTTCTTTATATGTATTTTACTCTATTTGCAGCATTTTTGC